>OMLB01055621.1:0-15179 GCA_900302555.1 Myripristis jacobus
TACATGGTGAGCTCTTGTCTTGTTAAAGGTCTTGAAAATGTGGCCATAGCACATCTGTCTACCTGACTACCTGAAAGAAGCTGGAGACTATACATGTATAAATATCTTGATCTATCTATCTATCTATCTATCTATCTATCTATCTATCTATAGATAGATAGATAGATAGATAGATAGATAGATAGAGATAGAGAGAGAGAGAGAGAGAGAGAGAGAGAGAGAGAGAGAGATAGATAGATATATAGATATATATATGTGTGTGTGTATGTGTGTATGTATGTATAATCTCCAGTTTCTTTCAGGTAGTCAGAAACATGGCCGACCATGCAGCAGTGAGACAGGAAAGAAACTGCTGCAGTGACTGTGAACTTGATTGACATACTTCACCTGTAGTAATACTCAGACATTGCAGAAACTGTTAAGTACACTCTACGTAATGCTAATGTTATGTGTGTACAAAGTGGATGGGGGATAAAAATGTCTAGAACACAAAAGAATGATCTGGTCACTGGAAACAACAAGATGTGGAAATGTAACAGGAAATCCACAGTAGCGTCCTGTGGTTGCTGCAGAGCTGGTAGATTTTAACCGATGGTAGGCTTTCCTGTGTATTTCCTGAAACACCATACCAGTCATCTATAGAGGCTCACACACAAATTAGAGCTCCATGGTTTGAAAAAGTCAACGTTTACATGATTAAATGAAAGGCAGACTCACTGTTGATTACTGTGGAAGTTATTAGAGATCTTGAGCCCTGTAATTGTACCATTATAGCAAATTTAATCATCTGTGTCTTAAGCATTGGGAAATGAACAACATGTGACTTCTTTCCCCTCAAATGGAAATGAAGCATTTTCAAATGGAATTCTGAAATTGAACTGAATATCCCTAATTATTAAAAACAACACAAAACAAACAAACCATAAAAAACCCTAACAAACATGTGTCTGTATGTGTGTGCATGTGTGTGTGTGTTTTCTATACTGTATATAAACCATGAAAAAAGCAGACAGGTTTGTGATTTTAATCGAATATTGAATTTTTATTATGTATATCACACAGTACTAGTGGTTGCTGTGAAACTTAAGCATTGATGTTTAAAATCTCAGCTATAGGCATAAACACAAACAAAGAAAAGTCGCATGATGAAAAATGTTGTTCTTGCTGTGTATATATCAGTCTTGTAATTATGTTCAAAATATAGGCCTGCCAGTTCACACTGTACTGGAACAAATGCAGAGTATGAACGTCTTCCTCTCCTCTCCCCATCACACCATGCAAGTGCCTCATGAATGTTCAACACAGAGTAATGCAACCCATCTTCATCCTCAGAGGTAATGTTCAGAGTCAAGTTTTAAGAAACAGTTCTGCTATGTTTATATATATTTTTAAAATTGAAACTGTTTTCCATACATCAGTGAGCATCTTCAGCCATCTACGCTTTCTCTCTTTCTCCCTCCCACTGTGTGTTTGTGTGTGTGTGTGTGTGTGTGTGTGTGTGTGTGTGTGTGTGTGTGTTTAGTTTCCCCTACATCACTATTGTAGCAAGAAAGGGTTAGGTTAGAGGAAACAATTCTGTGAATGCCACTGCTATTGAGTTCCTGAAACCATTTCATTTGTTAATATTAAACTGGATGGCTCTACTGGTTTTGATGGCAGAACAGGAGCTCAAGTCAGAGCCCTGACTTCTCTTCTTTGGCTTCTATGATTTTTACTTCAGATATCTAACATAGCATACCACACTCACTCCATCTTCATCCTGGAAGACAATTAGACATTTGTACCTTAGAATCACAATCATGTGCTTTTGTATCACTAAATAATTGACCTGTCTGTAGTAAATTAAGATGTCTACCAATACACATGAAGACTGGTAAAGGTTGGTGTTGTTGGTTACCTGATGCCATCTGGTTTGACTTGCAGTTTCAAGTTGTTGTTGATGAACTTGAGGCTCTTTAGCTGCAGAAATGAATACAGCATCATTATGTGACAGCTCCCAGTTGCACACAGAGTACTGATCTGAAGCCAGCTTTCTTTTAGATGATCATACGTAAAATTTTGATATAGAAGCCTATGACTGAATCGCAGATGTGCTAATATTCACCATAACAGCACGACGTCAAGTGTGATTGTTCTTTTGTACAACAGTTCTACAGACAATGCCACTTATCAGTTAATGGTAATAAACAGCAACAGATTATGAATTATTTATTTAGTCATTTCTCAGCTCCGCACAAACAGTAGCTGCAGAAGAAAATATGGACATGACCAAAGTGAAGGAAATGCTGGAGAACTGAGTCAATAAGAGTGAGAAATAGCTACCTGTTTTTTGGCAGACCTGGAGAACCAAAACAAAGGAGAAAAGGCCGAAGAGAGCAGCAATTGTTGGAGTGAACATCCAGAACGGCAGACAGTCTTGAGGAACAGGGTGTGGAGGCTCAGAGTCACTGGAGTCTGGATCAGAGGAAACGTTATGTGGATTTGCTCTTTGAGTGTGCTGTTTGATTACAGTGAAATAAAGTTGTCTCCATTTTCATTTTCTTACATGAATTTAAGATTTACATGCATATAGCCATGTGGTATTATTTGCCCAACTACTGGAACCATGACACTGACACATTTTCAATCATGGAAATGTGTATTTTTTAAATCTGTTCTGAGATTTTCATCACGCAGATTTTAATCTTGAATTTGAAGATGAATCTGTTCAAGGTTGGTACCTCTTTGTCTTAAGAGTCAGTCCCAAAGGATAACCATTATTCCCTTTCTTTAAAAAAAAAAAAAAGCATGCTCCTTAATTTTTCAGTTTATAGTTGCCAAATAAAATCTTTCAGAATTTTGTGCATTCTGAAGGTTTTCTGCAAACCTAATATGCACAAGAAAACAGCCATTGAAAATATTGGGTGCACATTTATGATGACCAACCACACTGCAGAGCCAAGAGGTCCCACATTTCACAAGAAGACTGTAGCGGATAACTGCTGCTGCTTTTACATTGTTCTAGCCCGATACCCATGGTGGATTTGACCCCTCATCATCCTCATGCTCTCCGCCACAGAGGATGTGGGGATGCAGCAAATTTTCTCATATATGTTGCTAGCAATATTGGTGGTCTCAGTATCCAAACTGGCTCAGGGATGGCTCAAGCTGGCTTACCATCTGCATCATCAGTATACTGTATGCTTATTAGTTAGTCAAATGGATAAGTTCACTACATAAATCATTAATGCAAAGTGGATCCAGACCATAATACTTACTGAATAGGATCCTTGTAGTGACATTTCCATATTTGTAAATATCTTTGAAGGAAATTTTGCCCTCATAATTCACCACAGTCTGTTCAGTTCCACAGTAGTAGAGGCCCAGGTCAGAATCAGTGATGTTCTCGATCAGCAGGTCAAAGGATTCAGAGGAGCTGTTGTGCACAAAATGAAACCGAGGGAAAAGATAATAATAAGAGATTCTTGTTGGCATAACAAGAGAAGGCTGGTTCTCATGAGAACAGTTCCTGAACCACACTATGAATACTCCAGTGGGCTTTTTGCAGTCACAGTGCAGAGTGACGTTTTGTCCTGGTCTGACGGTCAGCTCTGACTCTAATCCAGATATCCCACTCTGATAAGACAAAACAGCTCCTGGAATGTGTAAGCAAGGTAAAATGTAAACAATATTGCAGCATTAAGCATTATGCAGGTTAGTACTGAAAATGTTGTTAAAGTAGTTTAACAATTTAGATATTAACAAAAATAGCCTTTTCCAAAGATTACCTAAGAGAACGGTCAGAAAAATATCCATCCTGCCCGTGTGTGTGGTGATGATCTGATGTAGAGCGATAGCGGGACATGTCTCACGGATGTCACTTATAATGAACACAGCCTTTTCCGTTAAAGGGCATGTAAGTGCTGATTGGCTAGTTGAATGGAAAACTTTGATCTGTGGTTCATCTGTCTGTGTATGGCGCTAAGTGATTGGTAGGGTTTTGAAGTGACGACATCAAACAATGACAGTAGATGCAATCAAAGAAACCCCAACTCATACCTCCAACCTGGTGCTAAAGCAGCACTTGGAATGTAAAAGCAAGGTAAAATGTATTGCAACGTTATCTCAAAGGCAGTTAAGTTTCAAGTAAGTTTCACCAAACATTACTTAAGAGAAGAGTCAGAAAAATATGCAGCCTGTCTACGTGTGGTAATAGCACGGAACAGAGAGCCAGTGACTAAGACCTCGTTCACTCATGTCACTTATTATGAGCACCTATGTTACCACTATAAGACATGAAAGGTGATTGGCTGGTTAAATGGAAAAATTTTGTTCGTGGTTCTTCTGTCTGTGTATTGTGCTGAGTGGTGTTGATGTGAAGAGTTTAAACAATGAGAATAGATACGATCAAAGAAATGCTACATTTTCCACTGACTGGAGAATTCCAATGCTTAGTATATTTGTAAGAAAAACAATGTATTTAGTCAAAGCCATTACAGACAAAAAAAAGCACTATAAAGGAGTAGAGATCTTTGGCAGAAGCATGTTTGCACAATGTACAGTAGCATCATTTTCTGAAACCTTGAAACAACATTTGTTAAATATACTTTACACTTCACACTTTCAATGTAACTTCAACCACCAACCTTTTGCCATTTTGAAAGATGCAGCAGCACTAGTTTAGCAGCAGTCCTGATGTGAGGGAAAAGTACAGGGTTTATTATCAATGACAAACACATTATATCACAACTATGATATCTGGTTGAGAAAAATACACAATTCACCAGAAGAAGTTAGAGAAGAAGAAGAAGGTTTTTTTTTTTTAATGTATGATATTAACTAATAAATGAGTATGCCTATTTGATGGATGCATTTTTTGGACATGACAGTAGTTGTATCAGTTTCCTCATGAGATATGCAAAAAATCAAAATCAAAATAAGTCATGATGCCTTATCTCATTTAAAGCAAGAAGAATATCACCATTGTAAAAGGCTTATAATTTGTGGTCACAAATTGCAATTTGGTCACAAACTGAGTGACCTTTGGCCTGACGAACCCATTTCAAAATCCACTCAGAAATTCTTGGTGATCATGATAAAACCGAGCTTTCATAGCCCCTGAATCTGGGAGATTTGAAGTTTTCACCTGACAGAAAAGATATGAAGTTCTTTGTATGCTGGTTTATGCGATCATGCTCTCTGATAGCACATGTAATCTCAGATGATAGCAATCTGAGGTGTGTGCGTGTGCATGCTTGCCTCAATCTTTGGTGTGCTTTCTTGTGGTGAGATCTGCTCTGTAATCACTGGTGCTTTGTTGTTGAAACAAGGTCATTCACTCTCTGCTTGCATCAGACAGTGCGATGCTGAGGCCTGATGTGTTTGACTGAAAAGAAAAGATGCATTTGAGTAAGAAAATATGATACATTTCTGTGTTTGTTCCAGTTAAAAAAATGAACATATGGAAGGTATGTTCATGATTTGTACAATACATGTGAAATTCATTTTGAATTTATCTCATGTTAATATCCTCTGTGTAAGCTACACTATAGCTGCCAATTTTACTAGCTTAGATCTAAGTTGAGTCCTGTGATTTAAACTATTTTTTAATCTCCAGGCACTGCTGCTTCCATTTAACATGGGAATTGCCTCAATTTAGAATGGAATCTTTATAGCAGAGGTGGAGCTGAGGCAATCAGGACGAGTCCAGGCATCCCTTAACCCCACCATGTCCACCAGCTGCCCCTAAGGGATTTGAGGGTATTCCCAGGCCGGTGGGAATAAGTAGTCCCTTCAGCATGTTCTGGGTCTGCCCTAGGGTCTTCTCCCAGTCACACATGCCCAGAATCCCCATAGAGAGGTACCTGAGAGGCATCCAAATTACATACCTTAGACCACCTGAACTGCCTCCTTTCAATGCAGAGGAGCAGCAGCTCTATTCTGAGGTCTTCCCAGAAGTTTGAGATGTTTGACCCAATTAATTAACCTGACCCAGTTCCTGAGGGTGTCAGCATTCTCTATGTTCATTTCGGTCACTTGTAACAGTGACCCCAATCTTTCATTCACTACCCTTACCATAAGTATGAATTGGAACATAGATTGGTCAGTAAATCAGGAGTTTTGCCTTTGGGCTCAACTTCATCCTCACCATGAGAATAATGGCTGTGGACCAGGGGTGTTGCTTAAGCAAAAGCCAAGGTAATGTGACATGACACACAGAAATATGCAGTGATGATGGGATTTTAAAAACATGGACTTTCCTTTTTTTCTGTCATCTTGTACAAATGTTCATATGCACAAAACAAATACAAAAATATGGTACACATTTACTGCACACTAAACTGCAGAACTGAACTGAAAATGACGGAAAGGATTAAAAAAAATATTCCCTGTGTTTGATTGCCTTGTGTGTATCAGGGTTAGCTGTCAGAACAAGAGAGGTCTTGTTTTTACGAGAACAGTTTCTTAACCGCATTTTGTATACAGTTTAGAACAGTGGCTGTGGACCAGAGGTGTTGTTTCAGCAAAAGCCAAGGTAATGTGACATATAATACTCAGTGATGATGGGATTTAAAAAACATGAACTTACCTAAAACTTCATTTAAAAGCCAAGTTCCAATTAAAGACAGAATCCCTTTTACTGGTGGGGTAAGGCTACACATTTTAATAAGAAAGGCCGGTCTCAATTAAAGCCGAGTCTAATTGACTTATTTTTTACTGTGCATCTGTGCATACCACGGATGTCATTTCATTTTTCATTTTATTTTAATTTGCAATCAATCAACCGATATATTACCAGGTACCCTCATTTTTATACCGGTAATAGGTATACTTACTGATTGACAAACAATTTGATAGTATTTCCCATCTTTGCTGAATGAAAGTTTTGGACGAAAAGAATTAAAAACCTATCTCAAATATGGGCTGGTTGTATTTAATTGAAGCAAATAAAAGTCTGATCAATTGATTGAAGTTTTAAGGTATTTACTGCATGAATCAGGCTTTGGCAAGCCAGAAGGACCTACAATGATATTGAAGACTGTTAGCAGACATATAACTCTCTCACATTCACAAGGGTGAATGTTTACATGTAAGGCATGGCTTAGGGAGAGCAGAGAAAACACCATTCATTGTATCTATTTTGGTACACATTTCAGCACCATGGACAGAGAGTGGAGTCATTTGTTTAAACTTCAACTAAAATAAAGAAATGAATTGAACTGCATGCTAATTTCTTTTAGGTAACCAAGGGGTGTTCAAAACACATTAAAACAAAAGGCAAGTTTGGCACAAAATAAGAAAATTTATTGCAGTCTCAAAGCACTAAGGGTGGACCAAGTGGGCTTTCAGTCTTAAATAACATGCTTGCACTCATTTGTTACCAGAAAAAACACATACAGTCACAGACATCATTTGTACAAATTGTAAACGTACAGAAATGTACAGGAATGAACAAGTTATAGGCTTTTCACTGACAGGTATATTATGGACCTATCAAATGTCTATTTTGTTCTCATAGATGAATAAGGCTCAGTGAGTGTACATTGTGTGCATAATGTGTGCATAAACCTGCCTGGCAAAGTATGGCAGCTGCCATATCTTGACGCTGACCCTCATCCCAGCCACTTCACACTCGGATGTCAGAGCTTGATGATACCATCAGAGCCATGTCATCTGCAGAGAGCAGAGGCGCAATCCTGAGGTTACCACACCGGACAGCTCACAACTGCAACTTGAAATCCTGTCCTTGAAAATCACAAACAGAACTAGTGGCAAAGGATAGCACTGGTGAACTCCCATCACCCACTGGGAATGAACTTGATTCTGACTACACATGAACTGAAAGGCTTGCAGCTCAGATACCCAATATGCAGTATCCTCCACAGGAAATAAGCCTTCTCCAGGCTGACAAAGCCTTTTCCATTCTCTCTGTCATCTGGTCAATTTAGGCCAAATGAGCAAACACCTGTGACCCGTCCAGTGTCCTTGCTAGTGTAATAAGTTGGTCCATCCAAGGTTTGACATTCAACTGGAGTCTCCTTCCAAGCGCCCTGGCATCATGTTCCCCAGGGACGTTGAGCAGTATGATACCCTGAAAATTGGAACACACTCACTTGTGACATTTTTAAAAAATGGGATTCACCACTGCCATCTGCCAGTCTAAAAGCTCTGTTCCTGACATCCACTTGACATTGAAGAGATATGCCAGTCATGACAGACTGACAATATACAGAGCTTTCAGCTTTTTAGGGTGGGTCTCATCCATTCCCAGCACCTTGCACTGCAGAGTTTGCCAGCTACCAAAGTCACTCCCACCAGACCTCCCTCTCTGAATGAGTCAACTATCAAATTACCTGGCTGGTGCCATGACAGCCACCAATAATTCAATAATTTTCTGAGTTCAACTCAAAGCTCCTTCAACAATGAAGGCTTTGCACAAGATCTATTCAGACTTCACACTCAGCCTCCCCTGAGATGTAGAAGAGGTTTAAAATGAAGACCCTACAGACAGTGTCTTCCACCAGGCCTTCCCAGTTCTCCCTCCCTTCATGTTTAAGTTTACTGGTTCTATCTGGTCTAGGGTTGGGGTTGGGGTTATCTAGCCAGCTCCTTTGATTCAAAACAAATCAGCAGGTAGGCCTCTCTCTCTCTCTGCAAAGGATTTTGTATTCATGCAGTTCCATGCTAGATTTATTTATTTATTTATTTATCTTACACATGGTGATACAGTATTTACTATAGTATCTCATGCAACTGGAGAAAGACAGTGCTTCATCTGCTGAGCCAGCATTGGGTTTATAAAACATATTTATGGCACATCTAATTTGCTGCAGCATTCCAGCACCCTAGAATTGACAGTTGTGTGACGAGATTGCTTTACTGAAGTGCCTCAGAGTCAAGTAGTATAAGTTGCACTCATATAAAGTTGACCCAGCTTCTGTATGTCATGTCAAATTCTCACTGTAAAGGAAGGCAAGGATGATATTTGCATTATGTTTTTTTTTTGGAAGAATTTACTTCTCTGTGAACTTCACCCTATCTACACAAACTTAGAAATATGTGTGACACCGAGATTTTCAGACATAGTATTGAAGCTTCAGTGCAGCTTGAAGCATCAGCAACGTTTGCAGCTTGGAAAATTGAGAGAGATACACTGGAGGTGTTGATGGACACTGTTTGAAGGAATTTATAGAGATGTAAGAGTGATTTCCCAGAGAGTGTTACATAATGCTGATGGACAGCATCTCAAGGAAGATGATAAAAGCTATACCTCGGGACAACATGGGTGAGACTGCTGTAACAACGTGAAAAAGATAAATGAGCTAGAGTACTCTAATCCTCCTGGACGATGCTTCAGGGCAGAAAATGAAAGCAAACCAAAAATTTATAAAAGTGATTATTCTTTAAATTCTAACCTATTTGAAAAAGGTAAAAGTCATTTTTCGTTTTTTTTTTTTTTTTTTTTTTTTTTTTTACTGTTTCAGGACTCCAAGAGTTTTTAAACAATTTTTGAACATGCTTTAACAGTATTCAAATAAAATGTTTTCCTCTGGAAGTCCCAGACAAGGACATGCACTTTATTTGTGTCACAAATCTGATTGGCTCATGGTCGCCTAAACAAGAAGGAAGGACAAAGAATCTATTCCCCGTAATACTTAACCTTTCCACTGGATGTCAGGCAAGTTTCACCTTGACCTCAGAGTGTTTGGGACCACACCTTACTTCCTTTCAGTTCTGTGTGTCCAAAATAAAAAGTAGAGCCAAAAATAACAGATAAGCTCAAATAACATCAGATGTTAATTTATCTTTAAAAAAAAAAAAGCTGTACTCGATTAATTAATATATGAATGTGCAAATGTGTTTGTAAATAATAAGAGACTGAGACTGAAAGAATAAAGAATATTTGCTCAGGTGAGATACATGGATATGTTTAGTGATTAACATGTTACATTTCTTCAAAATCTGGCCATAGAGCATATGTTTTTTTTTTGTACTTTTGCATTTGCTGTTCCTCCAGTTTCTTTCAGGTTGTCAGAGATCATTTAGCAGTGACACAGGAAACACATCACTGTGGTGATCATATATTTGATCTTGTGACAGTGGGTATAGTTTCACACACCTTAGTAATCAGATATTTTTTAGGATATTCAGACTTTGTAACTTAATCTGGCACATGTAAACATGGATAAATTAATCTAAAAAACACTTATAAGCAGCTTATCTCAAAAGGCTTTGATTTTCTCTGACATCAAAACACTGTTCAGGTAAGCAGGTAACCTCTCTCTCTCTCTCTCTCTTCCTTTCTCTCTCTCTCTTCCATTCTTCCTCCATTCTTCCATTCTCTGCAAACACAGCTCACACGCACAGACTCATTCAAACAAAATGTAAAATGTATGCAAGATAAAAATCTATCTAAAGCACAGAAGAATGATCTGGTCACTGAGAAAAGCAAGACTCAGAAAGGTAGCGCACTGCAGCATCCTGTGGTTGCTGCTGAGCTGATCAATTTTAGCCAGCGGTGGGTTTCACTGTGCATTTCCTGAAACACCATATCACCCATCTATAGAAGCTCACACATCAATGAATTCCCCACCATGTGAAAAACTCACAGCCACTCTGACAAAATGATTACCTGAGCGTTAATCTCACTGTTGTTTGCTGTTGAAGTTATTAGTGATGCTGAGCCCTTTGCATGCAGTATTGGAGGTGATGCTGTCACTGATACCCTTGGTATGACCCCTGAACATAAATTTAAAAAAGTAAAATGTATCTTGTTTTTTCTTCTTGACCCATGAGTATGAAGTGTGAGGTGAGGCTACGTTCATTTTCATCTTCTGATAAACACTCGTAAAGGACAGTGAAGCTAACACCTTCAGCAGGCCGCTACTCTGCAGCTTTTGTCTGCGAGCATGTTGGGCTCTGCAGTTGTTGTGCTACAGTTTGTGTGTCAGTGTGGTTTTCCTGTGTACTTTAGTGATAACTTGTATCACATGATGCATCTTGTAGCCACTTCTTGGAAACAGGTAGCACTTCTTAAAAATGATATGGGGATGTTACCTTAAATGTCAGTTTTGTCTTTTGTTTTCAATAACTTCAAAATGTATGAGGTCCACATAACTGATTCTTGGAATTGTACCAAAGCTACATTATCAGCTGGTATTTAGAGTAGAAAAAGCACCGGAGCATAAACTTCTTTCAATTTCCCTGTGCCTA
The DNA here is from genome assembly GCA_900302555.1 of Myripristis jacobus. Taxonomy (NCBI): domain Eukaryota; kingdom Metazoa; phylum Chordata; class Actinopteri; order Holocentriformes; family Holocentridae; genus Myripristis; species Myripristis jacobus. The sequence continues at coordinate 11,194 of OMLB01055621.1, forward strand.
TTCACTACTAAACCCAACACTCTTGACTCTGGGGCAGAAGTAGTGGCAAGATCCTTTTTTTTTATTTACAGCTGACCTCCAGTCTGTATACTGACGGATGTCTCAAAAACTTGTCATCTGCTGCCCCTGCATCTGAACATTTATCTGCCCTATATTTGATGGTGAAAAGTGCAACAGAGAACACTATCTTTAACTTTGCAGCCCTGCTCTTCCATGCTTTCAGAATCTGTGGGGGATTAAAGGCAGGATGTGGCACAGACCACATTTTAAATGAATACTTCTTGTAACTAAAAATAATTAGACAAGCTGTATGCACTGTTACCTAATAAAAGAAAAAAAAAGTAATGTTATTGATGGTACATTGGGGCCAGCCTTGCCTGATTTAGCCCTGGTGCCTCTGATGTGGCTGTCAAAGCTGATGTGTCAACAGAACCAATGCACATTTCATAAATCAAAAGTATTTGATTGCGACATGCAGTTGTGTGTACTATTTTGGCTTGTACCTCCTAAAAGAGCTATGACAAACATGTCTCTTTAATAATGGACATCTGTATGTTAAAATTATCATGTTAGATACGTTATTTAAAAAGTAGGTACTGAAGGCCTTTTATTAACTTGGGTTTTATTGTATTTTACAAACCTGTTGCTTTGGAATAACAACTTTCAACAAGCAAGGAAATGGACAATAACACTGATAGGGTGATTAAACACACACACACACACACACACACACACACACACACACACAAAGGCTAGTAGTTCTCATAACATATCATACTATAGCTGTTGTTAAATGTAAGTATTATTGTTAGAAATATGAACTATGAGCAAATGGGACACTACAAAAATGGTCGCAAAATGTAAAAATCTGGTTCTTTCATATCTCAGCATTGCAATTGGTAACATATCCCATTGTGCTTGAACTAAGGGAAAGGATGAAAGTCTTCATCTCCCCTCCCCCTCACACCATGCCAGTGCTGATGGCCTCATAAATACTAAAGTCTGTGCTCCAGGCTGGGTATTCCTCTGAGGTACAGATAACATATTATAGAGACTTCAGAGTAAACTTTTCATAAAAAACAACATTTCTTTGGTTATCATCAGAAAAAAAAGAAAAGAAACTGTATTATATACATCAGTGACCATGATCAATTACATCTGTGCATGCGTGTGTGTGTGTATGTGTGTGTATAGTTTGCTATACATTGTTGTTCCTGTACATTGTCCAATTCTGTGGACAGAGTGTAGACACCATGTTAAATTGGATGGCTCTTTATGTACTACTAGTTCTGATGGCAGAATAGGTGCTGAAGTCAGAACTCTCACTTCTCTTCTTCATCTTTGGCCTCTTTGATTTGTGACGAATTTCTAATGTAGCGTAACACACTCCATCTTCATCCTGAAAGACAGCATTTGTGATTTAGGCTCACAGTTTGTGTTATTCCACTAAATACTATTATTTATTGACCCACTCACTCTACACACAATTGCCAAAACAATGTTAGCAACATGTTCTGTTGGTTACCTGATTTCTTCTTGTTTGACTTCCAGTTTCAAGTTGTTGTTGATGAGCTTGAGGGTCTTTAGCTGCAGAAATGAATTCAGTATCATGAGACAATATAGTTCACACTGGGCACACTGTACTTTGGGGAAGAGAACTGATCTGAGGTTAGCTTTCTTTCAAAGTGTTTCAAGTGTTGTTAAAATTGTTAAAAAACATTGTTAAATTGTTAAAAATATATATTTTGTACCAAAGAAATTAAAAATGTTAAACTGCACAAAAAATGGTAATCTGTCAGAGGAAATCTGTAAGATGTACATATGATCAAGGCAAAGGAAGTGCTGTGCTGAGTTGACATGTGAGATTCAGCTACCTGTTTTCTGGCAGAGGTGGTAAACCAAAACAGTGAAGGTCAGGAGGAAGAGAGCAGCAAATGTTGGACACAGAGTGAACAGCAGCATCCAGCAGGGCTGATAGTCTTGATGAGGCTGATCAGGCTGATCAGGCTCAGAGTCACTGGAGTCTGAATCAGACACAACATTACAGGGTTTAGCTCTCTGAACGTGTTGCCTGACTGCAGTCAAATGACAATATCATCACTCCATTTTTCATTTTCTTTCTTGAAACTTTCCATGTACAGAAAATGGCTGTGTGTGATGTGTTAGATGCTGCAACAGCCATTAAATCCATGAATTTTCAAGATTACAAAGAGTTTTATCACAAAGTAAATGTATATTTTTCATTCATCATAAGACAACATGTCAGGTTTGCATGTAGCAGCAAGAACTTGAGTTTGTATTACTTGTTATTATTTGATCTACATAATGTAGTGTAACAGTTGTTGGAAAAACCTAATATGCACCAAAAAAAAAAAAAAAGACACTGACGATGTTCAATACACATTAAAGATGGCCCACTATACTTTCGATGCAAATGGTTCCTCAGTTCACAAGGATCGTGTATAACTTGTAACTTACTTATTAATTATTATTCTAGCTTTGTGGCTGTCTAACAGTGGATTTGACCTCCTCATCATCCTCATGCTCTAAGCCACAGAGGATGTGGGGATGCAGCAAATTTTCTCATACATGCTGCTTGTTGCTAGCAATATTGGTGGTCTCAGTATCCAAACTGGCTCAGGGATGGCTCAAGCTGGCTTACCATCTGCATCATCAATATACTGTGTGCTTATTAGTTGGTCAAATGGATAAGTTCACAACATAAATTGTTAATGGACAAAGTGGATCCAGACCATAATACTTGCTGAATAGGATCCTTGTAGTGACATTTCCATATCTGTAAATATCTTTGGAGAAAATTTTGCCCTCATCCTTCACCACAGTCTGTTCAGTTCCACAGTAGTAGAGGCCCAGGTCAGAATCAGTGATGTTCTCGATCAGCAGGTCAAAGGATTCAGAGGAGCTGTTGAGCACAAAATGAAACTGAGGGAAAAGATTCTTATCCCTTCTTATTGGTCTTGTTGACAGAACAAGAGAAGGCTGGTACTCATGAGAACAGTTCCTGAACCACACTATGAATACTCCAGAGGACTTTTTGCAGTCACAGTGCAGAGTGACGTTTTGTCCTGGTCTGACGGTCAGCTCTGACTCTAATCCAGATATCCCACTCTGATAAGACAAAACAGCTCCTGGAATGTGTAAGCAAGGTAAAATGTAAACAATATTGCAGCATTAAGCATTATGCAGGTTAGTACTGAAAATGTTGTTAAAGTAGTTAAACAATTTAGATATTAACATAAATAGCCATTTTCCAAAGATTACCTAAGAGAACGGTCAGAAAAATATCCATCCTGCCCGTGTGTGTGGTGATGATCTGATGTAGAGCGATAGCAACACATGTCTCACGGATGTCACTTATAATGAACACAGGCTTTTCCGTTAAAGGGCATGTAAGCGCTGATTGGCTAGTTGAATGGAAAACTTTTATTTGTGGTTCTTCTGTCTGTGTATGGCGCTAAGTCGTTGGTAGGGTGTTGATGTGACGACTTCAAACAATGAGAGTAGATGAAACCCCAACTCATACCAACAACTTGATGCTATATTTTCCGCTGATTGGAGCCTTACAATGCTGGGTACACTTGTAAGCAGCACAGTATATGTGGTCAAGGGTGTTCGACAAAAAAAAGTGTGAGCAGGGAGCACACAAAACAGTTAATACATATTGCAGCATTAACCATTAGATGGACTGTTAATCGTTGGAGACTAAGAATTTAGATCTTTACTTAAATAGGTTTACCCCAAGATTACCTAAGAGAACAATCAGAAAAATATCCATCCTTGGGCTGGGCACAGATGCAAATATTTCAAACAATGAGAATAAGTGCAACCTCAAAGAAACCTCAAAACCCCTACTTCCAACTTGGTGCTGCATTTTTCAGTTTGGATCCTTACAATGCCAAATACACTATATGTACAGTATATGTAGTCAAGGGTGTTAGACAAAAAAAAAAAAAAAAAAAAAGGGG
>OMLB01055622.1:0-27709 GCA_900302555.1 Myripristis jacobus
GGCACAGTGGAGGGGGCGCCATCATGATCTGGGGGGCTTTTTCCTTCAATGGAACAATGGAGCTTCAGGTTGTGCAGAGGCGTCAAACAGCAGCTGGCTATGTGGAGATGTTGCAGGGGGCATCCCTCATGACTGAAGGCCATCGTCTGTGTGGTAATGACTGGGTTTTTCAACAGGACAACGCTGCAGTTCACAATGCCCGCTTGACAAAGGACTTCTTCCAGAGAAATAACATCACTCTTTTGAACCATCCTGCGTGTTCCCTGATCTAAATCCAACTGAGAACATTTTTTGGTTGGATGGCAAGGGAAGATTACAAAAATGGACACCAGTTCCAGACAGTGGATGCCCTCCGTGAAGCCATCTTCACCACTTGGAGCAACATTCCCACCAGCCTCCTGGAAACACTAGCATCAAGCATGCCGAAACAAATTTTTGAGGTGATTAACAAGAGAGCTTTTTTGCCTTTGCCATCAGGAGGTCTTGACAGTGTGGATCTGACAGAAAATGACACTGAACACACATTTTTGCGAAGATTTGGGCTTTTAAAGGCAGTGGTCTTAAACTTCTGATTAGCTGATGAACAGCCTATTTCAGTTTAATGGTTGTTTGCAATAAATTGCTTACTCAAATTTTTTTTTGTCTCACTCCCATTTCTTCTTTTTGCATTTTGAAGCTCTACTTAGAACCTTCTTAAGATCCAACAGTGCAAAATGTAAATTCTTGCAATTTCTCAACTGGTCTTAAGATTTTGATCAGGAGTGTGTATGTTTGGCTCATATATGACTATGTATATAACATATGACACCATTTCTCTTGCTAACACAAAATGCTACCCACGGGAATCGAACCACAGCAAGTACAGAGGTGAAAATAGTGTTGAACATCTTGTCTCAGTCTGGGTACGTCGGAAAAAAAGGGTATTTTCCAAGTGCTAATGCTTCAACTGTCCCACTCAAACTCTATTTTGAAAGGCATCAACATCTGAAATCTTTGTGTCAGTCAACACAGCAACTTTTCTAGGGGACTATTTTCTTATGAGGAGGACCTCACAAAAAGGGCCTCCACCTCAAGGCTGGGAAACCCTTTTCTCCATCAACAGAAGAAGCAGCCCATGTTTAGGCCTTGCAGTCCCTAGTCCCGGTCCTGGGTGGGGTTAATCGTCCATCTGCTCCACACTGCTGTGCACTGACAAGAGCAATTCATGTTTATTTTGGACCAATCTGTCTGTTTATTTATAAAAGGGTTTGACCACAGAACGCCCTGGCCTCCAGGATCTAACTACCACCCCTGCTGTAGCCACCCAGCTCACTCTGGATCTGCAGGCAAATTCGGAAATATGCTCTCTTTTTGTCTTTCTCCCTTTCCTTTTTTCTCTTCCTGGTTCTTTGTCCCTCTCTCCACATTTCTCTCTCTCTCTCTCTCTCTCTGTCTGGGTGTTGAGTCATTTCACTGCCTAATAACGGTTTGAATCCCCGCCTAAGACCCAGCCAGAGTAAACAGGGCTAAAGACTCAGCCAGCCTGCAGTAAGTGTCACTTCTAATCCACGACTACACCAAGATGGGCACGCAGAGAGCCTGCACTGTCCCAGTAACTGCAGGCACTGGCACAGTCATACCTCTACACGCTGACTTCTCATTTTACTATGTTAAAGCCAAATATCTGCCTTTCTCTATTTGTTACATCCAGACAAGGAGAGGTAGATGAAAAAGATGGCGAAACAGTTCAGGATTCATACCATAGCCCTTTATTCTACTGGACAGATTTGTGCCTCTCGCCCAGGGAGTCGTGCTGTGCGTGCGCGCTCAGGTACGTCGTGGACTTTCATTCGAGTCAGAATTTAAGGTCAAACAAAAATAATACAACAACAATGTTTATTCAAAACTGAAAATAGATTAAAACAGTTTAATGTACGTGTGGCTGTGTCCATTTTTACCTCATTAATCTACCTCCTTCTTATACAGTATGTGGTTTTATTGTGAACATTCACCAGATTTTGGTGTGCTGTGATATTTGAGTTTTTGACATTTTGATGGTAGGAATGATGACAAGGTACTTACATGCAAGAGATTTTTGGTAAACAGTCATTAGTAATGTGAATATGATCACCAACAAGTAGAGGCAAATAACAGAACAGCCTGATAAGTTCAGAAAACTGCATACTATTACTGTAATACAGCTTTTAAATCCGAGAAAAGACAACTTATATTTAATTCTACAATATCTTGTCTCACATCAGAGTTGGCAAGGTGGAAAACCAGACACCTTGACTGTCGTGCACTTAGCCCGTTCCTGTTATTTTAACTTTATCTGGAACCCAACAGTGCAACTGCTGCTGATCGTTTATGACACACACACACACACAAGGCAGCGACAGAATCTCCAGCATCTCATCTCGACATAAACACACTTAAAACATTCGGCCTCTTTTGAGGATTTCTAAAAGGGAAACTTTTAGACAAACTTCCGCTCGCGCATCAATATTTCAGTGGATACAGATGTCAACACTTAAAAAGAGGCGCTGTGCTTTAGAGATTGGAGCTTGAGAAGAAGGTTGGTTACCACCACCAGCCTATAAAAACCTACAAACCATAGTGGTGAAAAACACAGTGTGGAACAACTTCATCAGGGCGCTGCACAAGCTGAGAGTGCATGTTGAGAGTGTGTATCCGTGCATGTGTGTGTGTGTGTGTGTGTGCGCATGTGTATGTGTGTGTGTGTGTGTAATGAGGGCATTCTAGCACAGTAAGCCATAATGACAGAAATTAAAACTTTTAGACACACCTATGCTCATACTCACACATACAGAAAACAGCGAAGCACCAATACAAAGACAAGAGACAAACCACTAACTATGGTCACACACACACACACACACACACACACACACACACGTCAGCTGCAAGCCTTGGTACAGCAAGGCATAACCAGGCACAACCAGGCACAGGAGACTGCTGTCCATCTAAAACCAATGGGGGCAGAGCTCACACAGGGGCGGAACACAGAGCAAACCAGACATAAAAGGACCCATCTCAAGCAGCGGAGGGGGAATTCATAAAAACAGCCTTCAAAAAGCTTACACACACACGCACACACACACACACACACACACACACACATACAGGTACTTTTTCAACAGCACTTTCAATGTCGGCAGAATTCTGTCTTTGAAGTTCAGCAGCTGTGTTGCTCTAATCTGTGAGGCATTTTACTCATCAGGAGGACAGAAAAAGACCAGGGAATAACTTTTATAAGCCTTATATGTGAGGTTTATTTGCTACGGGATGCATGGAGAACGGCTGACAAGCGGTGGTTTTAAAGCACTTGCCAAATGCCATGCTTTACTACCATGAGTAAATAATACAGAAACCTCAAATATTAATCAGAATAATCTTATAAGTCTCCAAAAATATAGGAGCCATGTGCTAGGTTCATACTGGGCCAGCAAAGCTAGCTCTGCCTTCGCTCTGCTTTCCACAACAATGTGAGGAAAAAACCTTTACAATGGCCTCTCGGGTCAAACGCCTTCCTGAACACAGAGTACAGGCCGCAAACTCCATGAGCTCACTTCCTGCACAGGGTGATTCACATCTTCTGATTGGTGGGAGTAGGTTTGCGGACACAGGCTGCACGAGACGCTGGGCTTTTATGCAGATAACCTAGAGCACAAGTGCAATGAGCCACAAACGAAGCCCGGGGTCGGCGAAGGATGTAAAAATGCTGTAAGCTACAGCGGACACTGTATATGCATGGGGCCTAAAGAGCTGCACATTTTATTTTTGCTTGAACTGAAAGCACACACTGTGCTTCATAAACACAAATATATGAGCATTCATAAATTATTGCACACACAAGAAATGCACACGGAAACACATGGCTGAGATGACACGGTGCTAAAGCCCTGCGCTACAAAACAAAGATATTTAATACAGACACATGGAGACAGTGCTGGTGGTTTTACCCTCTCAGTGAGCAGTCACAGGAGGGGTCCACAAATCCCACGGGTCCCGCTGACTCCGACCAGCAGGGGATGCACCACTGTGTCCACTGATCACTTCAGCACCAACTCAACAAAACACAATGTCAGGGACAACGTGAAGAAAACTATAATTAACTTACTCATCCTTTTGATTTTGGGATCATCTCAAAATTTTGTTTGATTTTCAATTGAATCACTTGACACAAGGGCTATCTCTTGTGCCACTGCTGCACATTTTAAAATCCACCGCGCACACTGATCAACAGCTAAGCCAAAACAGGCAAGTGAATGTGCATGAATATGCATGTATGCAACAACCCAAGCAGTGGAGTGATTTAAGAGCAGAAGTAGGCGACATCCCTCTTATTGCCACAGATGATGAAATGCCCCCTGGTTGTTAAATATAGACATTTGGTGAAAACGAGTGGAAAACTAAATTTACCTCAGCGACATTCCTTCCTCATAATTTTGCAAAATTCAAACCACTGGGGACAAGTATTGGCTGCAACGCCGAACCTACCCATTTAAAATCAACATCATGAGAAAGAAAAAGTGCACAAGTATGCACTTGTAAGAAAGTGGCATAGAAAACCGGGTGAGAAATGCAGCAGTAGAGTCTGAGGGCCCCTAAGTAGGCTTGATGGCTGCCCTGAGATTTGCCTGCCTCCGTATTAAGATCACAGATTAGCAGACAGTGCCCGGCTGCTAGCTGCAATCACAGAGCTGATCTGGCGTAATCGCTTTTCGATAGTAAGCAAAGCAAGTACCTCGGTTTCAGGCATGGCTTAGGGAAGACATCTTAACAAGCGGGGGGCCGAGGAACACATCTCCAATTCAAGCATAAGAAATACCCTCCCTTTGAGTGCTGGCAAAGGAAGTTCCATTTTCTTAAAGCCAAAAATGGCAATAAACAACTTTTGGGTGGCTGGGTGTTTGCGTTGACTGGCTTTGATGTCAATCTGAGACAGTGCCCAGCTCTACTGCGAGCTGAGTTTAAGGATAAAGAGAAGCCTGGGTCTTTAAGCATGCCTCCTGGGCCTCCTCTGTTTCAATATTTCATGAGCAACAGCCAAATCACCGTGTCGGAATAATTAAACATCAGTTAGGGTACAAAACTACAGAGAATATATTATGGAGGCAGCTCATCAGTGAAGTGGGAGTGCTGAGGGAGAGCAGTGAGGCTCCTGAGAGATCAGAGAGACTGCTCACACACACAGACACACACACAAATCTAATTTTGCCATTACACAATATACAGACTAATGGTTCATCATCCAGGCACAAGCAGTGTCTTGCGGATGTGTGCTTATGAGTGTGTGTGTGCACCGCATGAGGCGTGCGCTGATGCTTGTGATCACGGCAAAATGTGTGTCTACATACGTGATACTGCATGTGATCATGAGGGAGTGTGTGTACATGTGAGTGCAGATGTGCCACCAGGATTAATGTCCATATATGTGCATGCTTGTACGTGTGTGCATGCATGCCTATTTATTAGTGAGTATGTTTGTGTGTGGTGTGTGTTTGCCTGTGTCCATACCTGTGTTTGTACGCGCTTACACCTGCAAGCTTGTACAGTGTGTTCCCATGTATGCCTGCATGCGCACATGTGTGTATGTGTGTGTTCTCGTGTGTGTGTGTGTGGGGGGGCTGAGTGCTGTCTGTCTTGAAAGCCCATCTCTAACATGAGCTGACAGCGGGTGCAGATGCTGAGAGGTGCAGCAGAAGAAAGCGCTCAAGATGTCTCCACACATCAAACATTTAAAGGGCAACACAGCCGGGCAGAAGATACCACCTACCTTAACAAAGTGTACATCTGGTGCAAAGTGAGACAAAACACAGCCACCAGTGCTTTGCAGCTTTTTTTTTTTTTTTCCTCGGTGTGTGAACTTTGAGATGGCTGATCTATGAGACAGTGCATCTGGGGAGGAGAGCAGAAGCAGTGCCAGACACAGAGCCTCTAGATGGCACAGGGCTGTGGTCATCACAGCACTGGATGTCATTTATTTTTAATGTAGCCCACTCTGGCTTACTACTGAGAGATGTGATAGTAGACTTATGAACTCGCCAAGTGATTCAATGGAGGAAAACTTAACTCCTGCAAGCCAAATCCTCCTATTATAAATTTGAAAAAGCAACATTTAAGTGACACATTTAAGTGTTTGAAGGCATGCCATGCACGTAGAAACTTGATTTCTTTACATAGGCTATCTGCATGGATACTTCCCATTACAAGATTTGAGATGGAGATGCTGTTCCACAATTGTTGCCCTCTCTTTGCAAAACAGAGCTTTCTGTTTGAAAACACCTTCATTCCTTGGCGTCCGCTTACAAAGTTCCATTAAAATACATTAAATCCAGGTCGCAACAGTGTTCAGCTACTTGAAATAGCGCCCAAGAGTTGCAATACTTGCAAAGTAGCGGGGGATATTGTAGCCACCGTCTACACTATGCAACATTACAGCGATGAAATGGCAACATCCCGAGGAGGATGTTGTAGCCTATCTTTTAATCATAAGCCTTGTTGCTGAATTACAGGCGCCGGCAGCGGAAATAATGATTTTCTCAGTATAATTAGACGTTTTTGCGGTGTTTAGTTACTCGTCGCACACGGTAAAGTGAGCTAAAACTGCTCAAAGAAGAGCAGCAGACGAGTGTGCCTCTCCTCCTGCCTGCCGCTTTTCCCCTACTGAGGAAAAAATCCCCGTCTCCCCCCTCTTTTAGTTACAATCAGTTCAGTCCACGGCGCGCTTGCATTCAGCCCCAAAACTGGCAACATCTGTCACAATCTGAGCACTCACCTCACTCCGCTTCAAAGTCGAGATGTTCGCATGGATGCGGGGGCGGAAGGGAGAGCCAACATTGAGATCCTGTAGGTTAAAACTTGTCCCGTTAGTAAAAGACAGAGCAACGCTGCTAGGGAAAAGCAGTGAGTGTATGTGTGTGTGTGAGAGAGAGAGTGTGTGTGTGTGCCTGCAGAGTCTCTCTTCTCCCACATCAAGTCACTCCTTGAGGGCGGGGCTGGACAGGGAGGGAGGGAGGAGACTGGAGCGCAAATGCAGAGACGTTTTATGGCGGTGGTTCCCAAACTGGGGCCCTGGGACCGGCAGAGGTCCCTGAGGAGACTCCGAGGGGTCCCAGGCAGAGATGAGTGCCCACTCAGTGGAAGTTAGGACCAAGAGAGAATCGAATTAGAAATGTCTCTGCTGGTCAGAGGTTTCACTTTTCTCACCGTGGAGCCTAGACATGGAAAACCTATTGTGCCCTTGCACCATATCCATTACAACAATAGCTCTGGATGTGGTAAAAAATAAATAAATAAATAAATAAATAAATAAAGTCTATAGGCTCAAGGGAATATTCCAACGTTTTGGGCAAAACATCCTTTTCTGACTTGCCCAGACTGAGACAAAATGTTTGATACCATCTTCACTTCTGTACTTCCAGTGGTTCGGTTCCTATGGGTGACATTGCGTGTTAGCTTAGCACAAAGACTTGAAGTCTATGGGAGTCATTAGCCTAGCTCCGCCAAAGTGAAAAAACTAAACCTTACAGCAATTCTGAAGCTGTCTTATTTACACAGTGTGTCATGTGTATTTGAAATACGCGTTTGAAATTTAAAAAAACAAAAGAGAGTCATTTAGGAGAGGTTAATTCGTGCCAGATCTTCCAAAACCTTCAGCGGTGTTTGGATCACTGCAATAGACAGAGGGGTAATTGTGTTCAGAGGTTACAGTTCCACCATCTAACAACTTTTTTTTTTTTTTTAATTACAATAGTACTTAAAATACACATGGTGCACTGTAAATAAGACAGCTTCAGAGTTGCTATTTTTCCTCTTTGACGGAGCTAGGCTAATGACTCACATAGACTTCAAGTCTTTATGCTAAGCTAACATGAAATGCTGCCCATACGAACCAAACCAGTCAGTACAGAGGTGAAAATGAAATCGAACATCCTCTCTCGGCCTCTGTAAGCTGGAAGAGGGGGTATTTTGCCCAGAACACTGGAGTATTCCTTCAAGCATTAAAAATTCTCTTTCCAAGGCTCCCAAATGATCATTAAAGCTCTACTGAATATTCTAATCAGTGATTCTGAGTCTTTAAAAGTTATTTTGCCATTGTCTTTGCACTAGCTCTTCATGGTGTTTTTTTTTTTTTTAATTGAGTAGTATTTTTCACTTGTCTCATGAGGTGCATCAAAAATGATTTGAACTCAAAAATAAATTAGAGCTTTAAATTACCACTGTCTGTACCTCTGGTGAAAAAGCAGACCTTGTAAGAGTGTGTAATGCACATGAAAAATTAATGGGATCTCTGAGGTTTCCCTCCCACTCTTTGGGATTTCCTCTTTCTGTCTCTTTGTCTTGTGCTCCATTCTGTCTGCCTGTTTCTCTCCTAATTTACCTCTCCCTCTCTCTCTCTCTCTCTCTCTCTCTCTCTCTCTCTCTCTCTCCTACTCAAATTCCTTCACATTCTTTGCTACACTCCCTCTCTCTCTCATTTTTACAGCCTCTCTCCTCTCTCTACCTTCCTGTGGTCAAACCCCCCCTTCCCCTCCTCTCCTCCCCCTCCCATGAACACGAATGACCAGGAGAGGAAAAGCTGTCTCCCGTGTATTAGGCTCGCTAGGATTCCTCTGGGATGGAGAAAATTCATTTCCCAGCCATGTGTTTCATTAAGAGCTCCAGAATGCCAGCTATGCTCTGAGGCGCTAGGGGGCCGGGGCAAAATCATCCTGATATGAAGACGTTCCTCACCGGGCTTTTGGAATGTGAACGGTGTGAGGAAATGTGTCACAAGGTCACCAAATCTGCAGTGCTCGTGATGAAATCGGGAAACACGCTGGTCATCATGCATTATTAATCAGTTTGTGGCTGATGTGTTGTGTACTCAAATATGCATGTGTTTAGGCACGCTTATACACACACACATACACAGTATCTCTGTTATAAATTTATTGACAGAGACATGCACAAGCATATGCACATGCATACACAAACACACCAGCTCATTAATGTGGGAGAAATAAAACTGCCAGTATGCCATCGCATTCTGCAGAAATTCAATGTGTGATGTTTCACCGCACGTACTGATCTGAGAAACTAGGTCAACAGTATGGGTTGATGGAGTAAAGTATTTGTTCATACACACCCCTCTCTCTCCTAACCCCAATCTTGCTGGTCCCATGGTGGCTGTAATGGTGGGTAGGCTTAAGACGTTACTTTTTACATATTTCATGGCCTTGTACTTTGCCTGCACTTGGCCCACTTCTCCCGAGCAAGAGGAGAGTGCTTGTTGTTTTCTTAGGCGTGGCATTAATAAACAAAGCACACAAATAACAGCTAAGAGGGAACACAAGCTCTTTTCTGTGGCCCTCAAGTTGGCATTCGTGTTAAATCTGCAGCCACTTAGCGAGAAAACACGGGTCAAAGAGAGACTGATGAGGCTGACTTCACCTGTAACGTCGTGGAAAATTACCAATCTCATCATGAAGCACTGATGGGGCTGGAAGTGAGTTTTCATGTGAGAATCTGTTCATCATCAGTTGTACCGGTCAAATAAGCAGGCAAACAAAGATAGACAGTTTGCAGCTAATAAAATAGAAAATATTGGATTCCCACAGTTTGCTGCAGCCCCCCTCCTGAAAGAAAATCTCACAAGAAAAATCTTGCTTTGTGCAGTGCTATTATCAGGCTGCTCCGATATTCACTGCATGCCTTTGGCCCTTGAGTTGCTCTGGCCTGCATTGATCCTCCCACCCCTTTATGTATCTATCTCTGTCTCTCTTCACTCCTGCTCTCTCCCTCTTCTCTCTGGAGAAGGTTGGCCCAGTGCCTGGTGGATGTCCATGTTGTAAAATCTCCCCATTAAGATATTAGCACATCAACAAAGATCGAGCATGCTCTTAATATAAGCCACCTTAAACTTTTTTTTTTTGTGGCAATCAATTGCATATCAATGTGTACATGTCTATTTATCAGAGCACAATTTAAGTATTCATGCATTTCCCATTTGTGGCGGCACTGCAGCTTTTAATATTGACCTGTCTATTGTGGTTAGCAGCTCTGAATGAGCAGAGAGGGCTGTGAGTACCACAATGCGCTTTACCTTGAGGGTGCCTGAGCACTGGAGTATCTTTTTGGAGCATACTATACATTTCTCTTTAACAAAAATGTGACATCAGCATATCTGCACGGTGAAAGCGTATTTTCTCACATATAGAAACTGTGTCTCCTGTGATGTGACTTCAGGGCCGATTGTGCTGCTGGATACTGAAGGAGAGGTGGTGCTTCGCTGTTGTATCTTTATAGGCAGAAGCTTTTTGCAGTTGTCATGCCTCTCTGTTTGTCTGCCTGTCTCTGTGCCCATCTGTCAAAATGTGTGCTCTTTAAGTGAGAAGTAAGTTGGCTAGGTGTCGGTTTACTGCAACAGAACAAATGCTACATTCCTTAGACCCTCTTGTCTTTCTTGGGCCATACAGGTACTGCAGCTACTCCACCACCATGGAAACTGAATGGCTTCATTCAGTTTCTATGTCCACCACAATGCGTTTTTGAGGTAGGAGCACCCCATCATACAGGAGTAGTTTCATTTGAATGACCGTGATGCATGGGTGTGTAGTTTGGAGACATCACAAGAATAGCACCAAGTATCTATTTTGAGGGTTGGTGCACTTGAAGTGTACACAGACCCTCTAAGGAGAGCACTTGTCCTCTACACTATGAGTAAATGGAGATGCAAATTTGGCAGTTGCAAATGACACATGCTTTTTTCCTCTAAGGCCATTTAACAAGCAAATAAGACCGCTTTGCAGGCATAGAAAATGGAAATAATGTCCGCTATTGAACTGCTGCATAGAGGTTTGTGTCTCCCGGGGACTGGGCAATTTACAACAGCAAACAGACTCAGAGATTTGAACAAAATCTGAAAGTAACAGGGAGATTAGTGAAAAGGGTAATTATTATGTTTGCATTATCACTCAAATCTATCACTTTCCTGGGTTACAAACACAGCATGTACTGGAGAATGCGAATGCCTATACATTTACGGGTGAAAAGAAAGAAAAGAACGGTGAAATAATGTCCACATCCAATTTTGTATTAAATCTTTGAATGTGGCATTAAACTGGGAGACATTTCACCACGATCATTTCCACTATTACACTCCTACAGCAAAATTACATCAGCCAGTGACCTAAAAAACTGAACCCCCAATGACTTTTTTGCTGTCTCAGATCCAAAAGTGGTAGATTTTGTGGGAAAAGTTCTGCAGTGCAAGCAATCCTTCAGAGAAAGGAATATATCGTGTCATCATTATGGCCCAAGGACAGGGAATTCACAAATAAGTGTTTCCTGGGAGCACTTACTATAAGTTATTTGCATACTGCTGATGTCTCAATTGATGAGAGAAATCATGAATTTTGCATTTGGAAGAGAGCCACCCATCTACAACTGAGATATATGACTTTAGTTTTTGATAGTTTGATCTAATTCATTTATGAAGAACCCCCAAAGTCCTGTTTCTAATCTAGATCACTGTCATCCAATGGCAGCAGTTGCAGCTTTACCTGTCCTCCTGAAATATTGCTAACTCAGTTGTCAACATCACCCACTTAGTCTAGCTGTTTTTTCCCATCTATTATCTAAATCAACTAACTTAAATATTCATCTGTAACTTTTCTTATTTTTAAGAACTCAGTTTAACCATTTAAACTCAGATTTTTCTTTAAGTGCCCCCTTAAATAGCTCCAAAACAAGGGTTAGTAGGGTTATCACGATATCAGATTTTCACTTATTATTGTACCCAAAAGAACTCATAATAATGATATTATTGCAATATCTTCAGTAAATTTGAACTTTTTTGACAAGCGACTTACAAGGAATTTGCAATCACATCAGGTGTATTTGTGTGTGTGTGTGTGTGTGTGTGTGTGTGTGTGTGTGTGTGTGTGTGTGTGTGTGTGTGTGTGTGTGTGTGTGTGTGCGTGCGCGTTTGGCGGGGCAAGGGAGGCAAAGCCAGAATGCACAGAAATGGAAATGATGTACCAAGACCTGCATTAGTTATACAATGACAAATCACATTATTAACATGATATCAGTTTTTCATTTTTTTAAATATGCTGATTATCATCAGTACCGGCACATCACAACACCCTTAACAGTGGACGACAATATCAAATGCTTTGTATCTGCTGGTTGCAGCGCTTCATTTAGGCTACATCACACTTATATTGACTGAAATATGGAAACAAAAAGGTGCAATTGTTTTGTAGATGCACCATTACATCAAATGGAAAATCTTTTGATGTCTTGCGCATCATTTTATACATATTTCCCTGTAATTCAGCAGGACATGCTTGGGATTTCTGGAAACCCTGGGATCTCCAGTAGAATTTAGAGTAAAGTTTTGTAGGTTTGAACAAAGTACGGCCACAGAGCATACATTTGTAACAACAAACCCACCAATGGGACTGGCAGGGTTGTTGAACACTTCCAACTTTTCATTTTTTATTTGCCAGCTTTGTAGTTCCCTTCAAACCCACAGTGGTTCTACACGATGTAGGTTTTTGGTCGTTACTTTTTGCAGCAAGCTCCAGAGTGTGAGCTGTGTCTCACAGGAAGAGTGGTAGTGTTCAGCAGTGAAGCCCAGATATAGCTTGTGCCAGTCAAACTTTGTCACTCAAACATACAGATTATTGTGCCTCTCTCCAACTTGTCATAGCAGCCAGTGATTACCACGCAATATCATGTTGAGATAAATAAGTAAGATCTGAGAGGCTGGGTTTTCTACGAGAGGATTTGACAGTAAACCAGATTATGCTGTGACTTCTCCTCCATTCTGGCAATCTTGCTGAGAGTGTCATTCTCTTTCAACTGCATTGGCTACTAAATAAAGAATTCTCCCTCGATCCGCTCCTCTTTCTTGGCATTGTATTGTATTGCTGTCCCTTGCATATTTTTATTAATAGGATACCTACGAGCTTTGGCTCACTCTGCCTTTAAGGCTCATTGTAAATTATGCTGTAAATGAATGCCAGCTCAATGCCTAGAATGCAAATCTGTGTCTGACCAAGGGCTCCCTTTACAATCCTACACTGCTCATTGAAGGATGCTGGCAAGCTTTGGTCCCCGTTTTACTGTGCAAAATGACACAGCAGCCTTCCAGAGCTTAAAACAGACACTAACAATAACAAAAGAGGGGTAATTCACTCTCTGCTGGAGGCATTATGTGGTCTGATTCTGTAACAAGGATTCTGTGGGAGGAGAGGCACCATTGAGGCTGAACCATGGAAATCGAATGGGTTGAACATAGAAAATAGGCTGTTTCTTTTAACATGGACAGACTACTGATGGACACATCAGACAACAGGCTCCAGCATACTACTGACCAGAGGTTGCTGATTCAGATCCATAAATTGGCTGGAAAACAGGGATAGGAGAACATGAAAAAGCAACGTTTTCCTCCATCCTCATAACAGCTTTTCAAGTTTCCTGAAACAAGTCACTTAACAACTGAGATTGTGTTCTTGGTAAAATTGCACTGAAAACTATTGGCTTACATCTGGATCTGGTTATTGTCTCGCCTCAAAGAAAGTGTAACAGCTGCACTTGGAGTGAATCATGTGTCGAGCGTACATTTGCATCCAAATCAGCTTGTATGTTTAAGCCAGTATCTCAGTAAAAAGGTCAGGACATGCCTCCCTGTCTAAAAGAGGATGAAACCAGAGAACTTATTTAGATAAAACAGAGATATAGTAGGGAAGTAAATGTCTGTTTTGTTCTCAGTTGGTTGCAAAAAATCATTACAGGATGTTAAGAAGAAAATGCCATTTTCCATCATTCTCTCTCCAGTTGTCCTCTGCAGCATTGCTTACTAAGGAGCAAGTTGCTTGCATTGAAAGCTCATAGCACCCTCTGGTGGTCGAATTGGGAAATTACACTTTAAAATGCACAGGATGATTAATTTATCGAAATCACACTTTGGTGGAGTAAGAAATATAAACATTTATGCTGTCAACACCTGAAAGACATGGTATCCCATGACATGTATTCTTGATAGATATCTGACAGTGTTGCAGACTCCACAGTGTTTGCGTGCCAACACTTTGGTAGTAGCCACTTTACAACACAGAGGGGAGCTGGTGCGGTGTTCAGCCGCAGTCCCCCAGCACCTGCAAAACAAAGTAGCTCTGTCAGTAATAATGCCCTCTCATACATTTTCTACTTACCTCAGCAACAGCAGTGGCATTGGGCAAGAACCATTATAGGCTGCAGAATAAGAGATAGCAGAAGTTCTCAGGGAATCAGGTGACACAGCAGTGCTGCTTTAGACTGTGCCATGCTCACTGAATGCACAGCTGAATGTTTAATGTGGTGTGATGTGTGCACTGTGGTGTGCTCTCTGTTATGCAAAGAAGTCAGGAACTGTGCTTTATATCATTATGTCCTGTGTTTTTGTGTGAGTTAATATGTTAATATGTGCACTGGTGCAATCAAGACAAATTCATGCATATTTATTTTACCTGTTGAATGACATGATTGTGAGTCTGCCCTCATACGCAAAGACACAACACTGCTGTAGTAGATATTGTCCAATTAATTATTCAATTCAGCAATTTATCTTCCCTCCTTTTCAAATCTTCATTTGTTTGTTGATCATTTGTTTTAAGTTAGTAGGGTTTGTGTTGTGCATATGCTTTATCTGACACCAGCATATCAACCAAACACCAGGTGGTTACCAAAAGAAGTCAGCTTTTCCCCTTAATATTTCTCTGTCGTTATGCTAGGAATATTTCCACCATAATGAAAACGTTTATTCAGGATTACCATTTCTGACTGACAGGGTGATTTGACTATCCGCCCAATACCATCTGCAGTATTTCCCTTTCAAACTGTGTGAAGTAGGGACAGCTTTTCTCTGGTACGGCCAGGCCTGATAATGTATGGCTGCAGGCAAGCACATTATGAAAAGTTTCTTGATGTTATTCCACATGGCTATTTGAAGTACAAGGCCTCTGTGCAGGATCAAGCAGGTTTTCAGTTTTACAAATATGGCACTGGAGACGATTTAAGTCCCTTGGTCATGGGTCTTCTTAGCAAACTATGGCACAAGTGCATAACCAGTATAACAATGAATAACATAATGGGTCAAGACAGTAACTTGATGAGTATCCCATGAACAACTTTTCTGTCTATGCTATCCTGTTGGCAGACATTTTGGGTCTCCGTTATCTAATCTCCATTAAGGTTACTGAGAAGATTGTAGATTGCAGAATCCCACTTTATCACCTTACTCCTGCAATCTCATCGGGAGCAACATACACTGCACTTCTTACTAAGCAAATCCCTGCACATGTTCATACAAAATGTACACAAACAAAGCAATTATTTTTTAATCAAGACACACGCCATTGCTGTGATTTAGTTTGTAGCTCTCTCTTTTTTTAACTTGCCTTTCACGTCATTTAATCCCTCTGTCCAGCATGATCATGCCGGTCAGCTCACTTCCCACCAGCACTACTTTGTTACCCCCCTCAAACCAGGGTTTATCGCAACTCAGGATATTGGTGCAAATGAATTGCATAAGTAAGAGGTCGCTAAATATAGCAAGTGATTTTAACCCTGCTTGAATAGCGGCCATTGTTTGCAAATTTATGTAATGGCCCCACTCGGGTCAAACTGTTTCTTTATGTATTGTCACAGAAAAAAATGAACTCATAGTTTAAAAATAATAATACTGTAGAATAGGATGTGAAAGAGTAGCCTACATATGATTGTAGTAAATATAGTTGCACATGAATGTGAGTACACACGTTTGATATTCTGAGGCCAAGTGAGACAGTTTCCGTGTAAGGGTTTGTCTTGGGAATTTTATCTTGTTTTCTCTGGAAGTCTGAGTGTTGGTGGTGCTGGTTAGGAAAAATACAGCCAGGTAGGCGTGTTATGTCTCACCAACATATTCTGTCTTGTAATTTGTTTTGTTTTCTAGTCTTTTAATTTGTGTCACATTATGATGGTATCACACTGTTTTATCTTCTGATTGGCTGTTGATTAGTTAGACTGAAGCAGGCTTTTTAGCTCTAAAAGCCTTTGAGACACGGTTGTGATGAAGAGCTATATTCATAAACTCGACTTGATTTGTTGACAATACTGCAATTTATTTTTATGTCTTACTGTCTGAGATTCCCCAACAGTGTTATGCATGACAATATACGCTCATCATCACTGGTGGATTTCTTTGAAAAAGCAGATGCAAACTGTTGACTCAGCCTTTTCAAAGTGGCAAACAGGAGCTTTGACAGTGCATTAAAAACAGAATCCAGCAGAGCACGTAGGCTAAGCGGGGCAGGTTTCACGTGCTGCTGTGAAATGGGATAGAGTAAGAAAGGCAGCAGATGTCTGGCATTTTTCCCAGGTGTACTAAAGCAGAGCAGGTCCTTAAGGAACTTAGTAATCCAGCTTAATGCACACATGTCACTATGCAAGCCAGTGCAAGACCTGAGCAATGCCCTTTTTTCTGATCAACGTAAATAAGCCCATTGTTTCTGTTGGAGCTAAACCAGGAGTCGACAACAGGAGTCCGTGCTTGTGAAAAGGCTCAGTAGAGGAAATAAGGCCGTGTTAAAGGAAGCTAGTTGAACCAGATCATTAGGAGAGATAGAGTTCCACGCTGCAGATAGGGTTTCAATCAATCGTTTCTCACACTTGCTTGCTTGTTAGGAGGTCATACATGTATCTGCACAGACAAATATGCACAAAAAACACAGGCACATCATGCGAACACCCGCAAAAAACACACAAAAGA
Source organism: Myripristis jacobus (assembly GCA_900302555.1). Taxonomy (NCBI): domain Eukaryota; kingdom Metazoa; phylum Chordata; class Actinopteri; order Holocentriformes; family Holocentridae; genus Myripristis; species Myripristis jacobus. The sequence goes on from OMLB01055622.1 coordinate 16,787, forward strand.
TACATTTCTGACATACCATGCATACATATGAGCACAGTCACATGTACAAACAGCGCACGCACACAGGGATATGCGCGCACACGCACGCCTACACAAGGGTTGCAGTATGTGATGACTTAGTTGTGCGCCTTGCAGTCATACACAAATAAACTGTGTGGTAAGAAATTCCGATCCTTTTTTGGTAAGTCTCCATCTGGGCACACCTTCTTTGAGCCAAGCATAGGTGCCAACTAATTTCAGTGTGGATGCTTTTCCCTACAAAAGAATAAACAAAACTTTCATAAGATTTCTCTAACAACAGCCGGAATTTCACCATCTCTTTCCCTAATGCATAATTCAAAGCCCACAAGAGAAACATGACATTTTCTCCACATTGCTCCTTTAACAGTCGAAATCTCAGATCGCCCTGTATTGTCTCCGTGAACGTCTTTCAGCAGGGGATGCAATCATCTTCAGGCATACTCTTCTGTCTCCATGGAAACTCTGAGTAGCAGCAGGAGGAGGAGTGGGCCAACATTCGGAGAGCAAGCCAGCCCCAGGAGGCGTGGCCAGCAGTAACTGGGCCTCATGTGTGTCTCTGGGATGAAACAATAGCAGGAAGAGAGTGGGCTGGTTTACTGCCCTTCTGTGCTCTCTCTCTCTCTCCGTGTCTCTCTGTCTCTCTCGCTTTCTCTGTCTCTGTCTCGCTCTCTTTCTCTCTGTCTGTGTGTGCCTCTCCCTCACATTCTCTCTCTCTCCCTCTCTCTCTCTCTCGCTCTCACACACTCATAGGCCTACACACACAGCCCTGGAATGAACTGGACTGTCTGAAAGAAAGCTGAGAGGACAATGAAAACAAAAACAGGATGCCTGAAAGAATTTTATCTGTCCAGGAGGAATGATCTTCCCACCTCATGGCTGTGACTCCAGTGCAGACAGAGTAGGGGAGATCTGAATGACTAATAGGTTTACATGTTGGGAATGTGGATAGATTTCAGTGAGCAAATTATTCTGACTACATTAGTGTACGTATGTGGGTTATACTTTTTGTAGATATAACCATAGGCTGCACAATGAAAAGTCATACAGTTAGTGAATATGATGAGGTTATTCAGGGGTCTGGGTGGCAGGAGATGGAATTCAATCTCCCTTTAGAGAAATGTAAACACACCGCTTGTCCCTCATATTATCATCATCTGATATCTAAGACCTGGTGGATTTGCTTCCACTGGCTTTCAGTGAACTCCTTCATGATACAAAAAAATCAGTCTTAGTTCTTTGTTATTTGCAATTTCAATAAGTTATTCAAAGTATATTTGTCATCCAAGGAAAGACAAGTGAGTCTGGCTTCTCTTTTTCAGCCGCGCCACACCTCACATTCACACACTTTCTCATAGAGCCTCTTGGGAGCCGTTGGTGCAACTACATTCTTACACTGGGTAACACATTACTTGATACTGAACTAACAGAGTCTGCTTCCTTTCTGCTTCATCTGTGTAAAATATGTACACATACCCTTGACCATAACCTAACCCTGCAAAAGCATGCAGGGCAGCCAAGCTCTGCTCATACCAACAGAACTTTATCTTAAATTCTAGTCAAGATCCAAAGATAGCTCATTTTGATATGCAAACAGGAAAATATGTATAAAATGATGCACAAAACATCCATCCAGACCTCAAAACAGGCATCTCACTCAAAACAAGCCTGCTGTAGCTCAACAATGGTGTAACGAGAAGATGCAGATCATGTGCGTGACAGTTATGCAGCTGGGGGAGAAAATGCTGTCTCTAGCTTTGAATGTACCGGAGGGGAAGTTTTAAGGAAATACCAGGGTGCAATGGTGTTAAATCTAACTCCAACTCTAACCTGTTTCTAGTTCTAACACCTACACGTTTCACATTTCACATTTCATTTTGTCAGACTTAAGCTACTTCCTGTCCACTTAAACACTTCCCCACACACTGAATATTTATAACTACTTATCACACTTCCATCACCTGAAACTCAGAGGGGGATTTAGTCACACATTATCGTCACTTATTACTAAGATGAGTCTCAGCATTAGACTGTCCAAAATTAAGTGATGCTGGCCACTGAATCCTGGAGCAGTTGGGGGAGTTTTATTCACAAGCCCACTTTACCAACATCTTGGCTACTTCTGTTTCTGTTTCTAAAGCTTTTTGTGAAATAAACCCATGTACATCTCCCATGTGTCACAAAAGCACTGCATCAGAGAGAGCATGAAAGCAGATAAACCTGTCATATGGCAGTGCAGGAGTGTGACGTAAGCTGACAGGTGAAAAGGATCATGTGGGTGCCACTGGCCCTGCTGAGTATATTGCAATACAGCATTACATTATGATGGCATGCAAATGTGTTTTATGTCCCTTTTTAAGGTCAGGTCCACTCAGGATTGGAGTAACATGAAGTTGAAAAGATTTTATCCGAAGAAACCAAATTTTTTTATTCATATGTACAGGATATTAGCTTTTTTTTTAGTTGATTGGATTCATCAAGTAAAAAATGATGAGATCAGTGCTGGTGGTGAGTCAAATCACCCACTCACTTCATATTTATATATCTATATCTATCTATGTCTGTGCATATTCTCATTCGTCCAGGCTTCTCAAGGAAATTGAATCAGGTCAACTGGACGTAGTTACTGATGAAGCCACTTGGATAAGCGGCGAAACGTCTTCTAGACATACAACTATATAACTAAGTCCAGTTGACCTGATTCAATTTCCTTGAGATATACCTACCTACACGCACACACACACACACACACGTATGTATGAATGTATGCATGTATGTATAGACAGACAGATAAACAAACAAACAGAAAGATAGATAGATAGATAATAGAAGACTACAAAAAATATACTTCTCGACACTAGGAGCAATATTTATCTGTAGCAAAAATGAAAAACAAGCAACAAAATAAATAAAGTGGATCAAAACAAAGAATATAAAAAAATAAAAAAATTTGCATACCCTATAAGAGTGATAAAATAAATAAACTATATATCTATGGAGTCTCTATCATATGCGTGATATTGATACTGCCACACAAAGCTGGCAGAGGGGCGTTGCAGGCGCTGGGGAGCTCGAGAGCACCCCGATCTGCCGTTGCGGAGCCTGGCGTGCTGACGTCATCCGCAAGGTGAGAGGGATAACGTGGATGGGTAGCGGTGTCTGCTGCGCTCCTCTCCAGGCAGGACGAGCCCACTGCGCTGTCACTATCTGCTTACTGTCACCGCTGCAGCCCTGCACGCCGCTCCGGACACGTCTCGCTTGTCGTTTCCCACAGCACAGCCGCGCCGTCGAGCCCTCGCACGCCGGGGGGTCGATGCTGTTTCCCCAGGTGAGTGAGCTGCTCCAGGGCGGCAGCCTGCGGTAGAGCGGGTCCTTTGTTTTCAGTCACCCATCCTACCTGGTCAGCACCCCGCCAACGCCTGGTGAATTTCTGAGGGATAAAAAGAAAGAAAGACACTTTTTAAATCGCGTTATGTGTTTTGGTAGTCGTGGCCAAACTGAAGAAATGTGCAACTGTGCGTTTTGTGCCGTTTGGCTTTGTGCGCCGCCGCCGCTCCGCTGGTGAAGCGTTACGCCGGGTTGCTAGGTTATCACGACTTGTTGCCCGCGTCGCTTTCCTCTGTCTGCGCCGCGCACGCAGCTCAGAGCCCTGCACAACTTTGTCTTGTATTTCTTCTGCTCTCTGTTACAGCACATGAGATTTTTTTTTCATGTAAATAATTTTAGCACCCTGCCCAGGGACCACCGATGAAAATTAGTAATATAGCTAACTCTGGTACATGATCTGCTCTGTACATGGCCCCTGTCAAATAAGCCAATAACTTAAACTAAACTAATCAAGAAAATCGTACTGCTAAAGTCACCCCTGTTTTATGCCACAGTGCCTCATTAGTATTCCTGTATGGGATTATAGTATGCCATCAGTAGGCTACACAATTAACACAGCAGCTATATTGTTGCTCATGTTGTGCTTCATGGTATTTTATTCTCCTTGTGATGGCTTACAATAGGGATGCTGTATTCCTCCTTAAACAAAGTGTCAGTCATTTTCTGGACTTAACATTTCATTTTCAAGTTATTTATTTCAGCTGGAGATTGCAAAGTTTGGCATGTGCCATATAGAATAGTATATGCTGGAATCACAATATGCCATCTATCTATCTATCTATCTATCTATCTATCTATCTATCTATCTATCTATCTATCTATCTATCTGTCTCCCTGTCTGTCTGCTGTCTAATACCTTGGTGGTACCCGTACTGATTGGTGTTCACTACATGTGTTTTCCCACCTACTTATTGCATTATAACTGCCCCCTGCAAATCACTGCAAAATGAAGATAGTGATTGAATTAACTGTTTAACATTTTGTTGCAGACTCTTTGGCATTTGCTCTCTCTCCATAGACCTTTCATTGATGCTTTGACCTTTCGAGGACATCTTATCAGAAGGTTGTAGACTTTGTTAGGCTTTTGGGAATGAGTTACAGTTTGTAACTGTTTGCATTTGACTGCACTTAATCCCTGATTTGTTTTCATTTTTATACTTTTGTCAGTAGGATACTCTGAATTACCAAGAATACCCTTGCAACTGACCATAACATTTGCCTCAGGTCAATGGTAGAAAATGTTATGCCATTTCATACTAAAGGAGCTGGTCTGGTTGTGCTTGGAGGTCTAAACAGCGACAGTAGGGACAAAGTAGTAGGCTACTTTTCATGTAATCCACTTTTGCTCCATATGGCGAGAGAGGGAATGTTTTCAAGGACAGCTTTCATTGCTAGTGGCTTAAGCTCTGCACAACTCGGACTGGCAGCTGCTGGGAGTGATATTACGTGAGGGCACAGTTGTTTGTTTGGATGGCACAAGTCTCTTTCAAGATTATTAGGTCATCTATAAAATATAAAAAAGATATGGGCTAATACCACAACCATCTGTTTTAGCACCATAATAGATATTTTTTTTAAAGCTATAATGTCTCTCTGATAGATAAAAAATAAAAGTCACTGTCTCTGTTGCCTTCAACAGTTAGAGTCAACAGTTCAGTCAAGAGTTCAAGTTTGTGTGTTGTTTCAGTAGAGGAAGTACGGTCATGTTAATGGAGGCTATAGTTTAGCCTGATCATTAGGACAGATAAGGTTACACACTGCAGATAGTGTTTCAATCATTTCTCATTTCTCAGTACAGGGTCTCAAGTTCATCTCAGACGTCAATAAGAAACAAAATCTTGAAAAAAAAAAAAAAACCTCCAGTAATTAAATATACATTTTCTTTCTTTGAGAAGCTGTTAATAATTGATAAATTATTTGTTTGTCAGCCTGAAAAAGATTTAGGAATCTGTGCCTGCTGCCTTACTTTAGACTCCCCTATGGCTTTGTGATCTTGTAAAATAAAACTTCTTTCAGATATTAGCCTTGCAGTGAGGCAGGATATATCGACTGAATTAGCAAGGGTTTTTCCCGTTTCACTATCCGTCTGTGTGTTAAGAAGTTTTGCTAGTTTGCTGTGTTACTGTGCCAAACATAGCAGACATCACTGAGGTATTATATAAAGAGGAAATACTCCCATCACTTGATGCAGGAATTTGATCACCACACCACAATCCTACTTACATAAACTTGTCATTCTGTAAATATCTGCAGGACCTATGAGTAAGACGTACGCTATTAGAACTGTTACACCTGTACTTTGCTGTTGTTGCAAAATGTAGTTGGGCCACTGTTGTTTTCATTTCATTGGCTCAACCACATTATATGAAGTCCTGCATTTGTAGGCATCTTGAACACTGTTTTACAGTTTGTTTTATGTGAGTGTGTTTGCGTGTAGATATAGGTGTGTGCATGTGCTGCACATACTTGGGAAAGTAGCCATGGTTCTGTATTGAAAGAATTGAAATGAGTGACATGGTGAATCAGCCTGGCTCTGCGTCACCACATGCCTGTTAGTCAAACCATCTGGAAGAGGCCATTGCTTTGGCTTAGTGTGGGCCATATTTGAGTTATCTTCATCAATTCAAGTCTAAGATTTAAGTTATGTGGCATAGGAAATGTTAACCACTAAAAAAGACAATTTTTGCATCACTGCCTACCTCTCACATCCTCCCCTCTCCACATTTTTCACTGCTCTATTCTTCTCCCTTCTACTTTGTTTCATCTTTCTTTTTCTGCTTCACTACACTGTCCTCCTCTCCCTTTTCCTCTCCTCTCCCCTCCTCCCCTCTCCTCTCCTCTCTGCACAGCCACTGCTTGCCAAGATCTGGATGAGCAGGGCATGAGTCTGAGCTGGCTGTCACATGCCATCTCCTGGGTCACATCACGACATGCCATCACGTTTTTCACTCTCCCCTTTTTCTGGGCTTAAATGAATGCGAGCCAAGGAGGATTGTCAGAGCAGGAAAGAAGGCACTTGACTCATTGTTGGCTAAGAAAGAGAGAAGGGACAGTTGTGGGTAATGAAAGAGAAAGGAGATGAGAAAGATTTGTAGGAAAGATGCTGTGAGAAGGGTTTGGTTTGCTGAGGGAGAACTTGAAACAGGTGAGGGGGTTGTATTGGACACATTGGCTTGGAGGGTGATGAAGTAGCCCGGCAGCTTTGCTGTTAATGTGACTGTAAGTCACTGGGTGAACTGAAAATAGTTGTATTGTACTGGAGTTGGAGTTGACTGTACTTTACCTGGAGGGAAATGAGACACGAGAGGAGAGACGTCAGAGACAAATTTCTGGCTTACTCGTATGTGACTTAAAACAATAGAGGAAAGGAGCAAGTAAGGAGGTAGAGGGGGGCAGAGGGAGCCAGTGAGGAAGGCAAAATCTCAAGAGTGATCTCAGCTGTTTTCCTAATCTGTTTTGATCTGGTTATGGATGAACCAAGTGTCTAAGAAGTGACTGGGCCAGCTGCCAGAGAGCTGAGTGACCAGCAGCATGGACTCTGTTAATACCACCACTGTTATTTATGCATCATACTGTAAACAGCAGGGTTGCTGATTCTGTTGCAGCCAAATCAAATTAAAATGTTAATTGATGCTGTATTCAATGTGCTGGTGACAGAGCACTGGCACTAAGTTCCTTCTTTATTGATTTTATGTTGTGATCATTTTTACAGGAAAAAATAGTGTTTAATTTTTGCAGCACCCCCCGCAACCCTTTCAAGGATAAGCGGTTTGGAAAATGAATGAATGAGTTTTTGCAGGAAAATCTCTCCCTTTCATCGATTATATTGACCCCATTAATGACTGATAGCCTCAAGAGAGATTACATGGGAAGGTTTGCTTGAAAAAAATCCAGTGGTCATGTTGGCTTAATACTAATGTGAGTCACAGCCAGGAGGCATCACCCAGCTACAATACTTTATATGATCGAATAGACCCGGCACACTCCTGATTCCCATCTAGGAATTCTGAGTTGGCAGGAGCAATGCTGATATTTGAAGAGCATATTCCTGAAGCACAGTGGATCCATTTTTGAAGTAAATCATTTGCTGCAGTCAAAATCTGGTCTATATTTCTATCTCCATCTACATCTCTATCTCAAAGGGCTTAAGCTTTCTACTGTTGTTTAGACAATAGATATTTCATACTGGAACAAAACTCATTTCAACGCTTTGCAGAGTATGATGGGTCTTTACATCAAACTAGGAAGCCACCCTCCTTTGGCATGTAATGAGAACACCCACCACAGTGTATGGGTGCTCTTTGTAGGTCAGCAGAAACCTGTCCTGTATCTGCTGCTGAAAGCAACTGCTCTACTTATTAAATTGGGAGCACACTAAACTAAATATTTCCAGAAATGGCCAACTCATTTCCTTCGACAAATACAATTAACTACAACCTTATTTTATCTAAGCAGTTATAAAGTGCAGTGTGCCAACATAGCAAATTTGCTTAATGTGCCACTGCTAAGGAAAAATATCTGCCTTTGAAAAATTAACATGAACTACGTCCAGGATATGGCACACATGGATTTAACGGGTGCATTTTACAAAAGATTTCTCAGAATTCAGTCCTTATGAACTTTCACCAATGTTGTGTTGCAAAGCACAATCCTGAATAAAGAGCTCCTTTACAGGAGAATTGAAGGCCTGTGCATTTAAGAAAGGTGTATTAATCTCCTGTGGAACTCCATGCATATCCAATCTAACGCTCCTAAAACGCTCTCTTGTAAATCACACTGAAATTTCTACATTTCACATCTAGGTAGATTATGACATTGTAATGGATCACACTGCTTGCGCACTGTTCAGCACCAAGAAACCTTTTGTGCACTTGGTAAAACTATGAGTCAGGGTTCATACGGAGTTGGAAGTCCACCCCATCAGCCGAGGGAGGGGAACGCTGACTGCCTCTCAGTCCAGCCGAGATATTGCTGCCGTTCAGCAATATCTCTCCTGATGTCAAGTAGTGCTTTTCTGTTTCTATCTTTCCAAATAATGAAGAATTGTGGGTGTTTAGCATTCCCAAGAGTAGCAATAGATTTCACAAGCCAGGGAACTACTAAAAATCTGAAGAACCCTTATGTGGGAATGACTTACTGCAAGAGTTCCTGATAAACTCTCATATTTCAGGGACTAGCAATGACATTGAGATTTGTGAACATTGTGTGTTGATATTGCACTGCAAAAACTCAAAATCTTACCAAGAGTATTTCTCTTATTTCAAGTCAAAAATGTCTTATTTCTAGTCAAAATATCTCATTACACTTAAAATAAGCCATGATTACCTCAAATTTTGCCAATGAAACAAGCAAATTTTCACTTGTTTCAAGCAAATTTTCACTTGAAACAAGTGAAAATTGTCTAAAAACAAGTTACTTCTGAGGTAATCATGGCTTATTTTAAGACATTTTTGACTTGAAACAAGAGAAATAATCTTGGTAAGATTTTGAGTTTTTGCAGTGTGAAGCCAAGCAAGTCAAAATTATTGCAAAATCCAAACCTTTATCGAAGTTTTGAGAATTAGTATCAGGAATGCTTAAGCCAGTTGCCCCCTGCTGGTCGTGGGCTTCATGCTGGAAATGATTTTATCAAGTTGGGGACGTCAAATGGACAGAAAAATGTCAAAATCTTGTGAAGGATCGCGATAGCCTCATGAGAGGGAAGGATATTCAGTCTGATATTTTCATCCTGGTTTAAGTCCTCACAGCTGATTGGTGAGCAGTCCAGGCCAGGCTGAGGAGAGGGGTTTCTGACAGAGTTCATGCTGAATAAGAGTCCCGAGTTATGGCAGCTATTCTCAACAGTCCTGGAAAAATGAGCACTGGTCGCTGTTTCACCAGGCAGCAAAGGCAACAGGCAGCTGCTTTGACTTGATGCCTTCCTGTCAAAATGGAGACAGGAAGGCATCAAGTCATGTCCAAGTTGATGGTTTGCATAACACAATAGATTTTTGAAGTCAGCGCAAGATGGGTGGAGATGTCTCACAAACTCCTCTGCTCACTCAGACTGACGAAAAGGGCAGACGACTCACTGTCAAATTTACAGGAAACATTGCGCATATAAACGTACGTTATTGTTCTTTTCCTGTTCGTTGCTCTGTTTATTTCAGGCTAAGAAAAGCTACGTTTTGTGCTCATTCATCTTGGATTTGTTGGTACAATATTTACAAGCCACAAAGACATAACCAAGCAAATAAGGACCAACAGGTGGCAGTAAGGTGGAGCGTGACTTAACATCGAAGGGGTGGAGTATGATTCAAATACAGCAGAAAGCAGAAAGCAGGACGAATAAAGATCTGTAACGATGAGAAGATTACATTCCACACTGAGGCCCCGGGTGGTGACTTGGCTGAACGGCAACCTCCAGAATCCATAATGCGAACGACGTACATGTGTGTATGATTTCCAGTGATGGCAGAGAGTTGTGTTAAATCAGCTCCCATCGTGTTTGGCTGGAAGGAAAAGCCTGGAGACTCCTCTGCGGTACAGGACTGGACAGCACTGTCCATCGATAATTGCTGTTATTGTACTTTTCTGCCAGCTTCCTCACTTCTTCCTCACTTCTTGTCCAATCTTTTTGAAGGGCTCGGCCACACTCTGAACTTCTGAACCAGCTCGCCGCCGAGAAGCAGTTTTCAATCAACATCCACAACCCGTAACTCTTACTCTGCAGTCTGAGGCGGTTTTGAAGAGTGTGGGACTTCCTTTCTCCGGCCGCGCTATTTTATTCAATTGCCCTGCTCCTCCGCTCTCATTATACAGTGCATTAGCTCTACTGTCGCCACATTTCTCGGCCAAGACTAAGAGAGAGGAGATTTCTGCCGAGATCAGATTCCACCTGCACAGGGAGGTTTGAGCCTCGTCTCGGTGGAGGAGCTGGACAGTTAGGTGCTGTGGTTTGGCCTGCAGGTTGTGTTTCTTCAGCAGAAAGAGTGCAAAGTTTTTCTTTTTGTAATGGTTATACATTAGAGATGAGGGAGGCAGCGCAGCAGAGAGCGGAGGAATAAGGTCACGGCAGATTTCACTGCTTTATCACAGGGTGCTTTATGGCGAATGAAGGACAAAATACAGCTGAAACAGATAGAATAACTACATAGTGTTCAACAAATGGGGCTTATTGGTGTGTGTGTGTGCCTGTGTAGCCCTGGATTAGTTTAAACAGATGCAGAGAAAAGTGTGTGTAGCACAACAGGCAGGACATGATGCAAGCGGTCAGAAAACCCATCAGCTATCACTCAATGAGGCCGATTGGCTTCTTATTGGAGACATAAATCCATATTTTCCCCTCAAGTGCTAAAAACTCTTGGGTTCACAGACCCAGGAGCCAGGGTTAGGAGTTTGATTCCCTGTGTAACTCAATGGAATCATGCAAAGTTTTATGATTAGGGAGAAGGAACCTGCACACTAACCAGGAGAATCTGGGATAGTTACTCTTTCACTGTCATCACTTTTTATTGATTTTTTTATGTATTTGTTGGT
>OMLB01055623.1:0-24173 GCA_900302555.1 Myripristis jacobus
CCGGTGCCGTGGCCGGCCCGCCTAATGCCGACTGGTGCTGCGCCCACCCGGTCAGGTCTGCCGGATCTGACAGGTGAGCACATACTGCCATATATACCTTTCATTATAAATCAACTTTTGTTCATATGCAGCTGCAGCAGCACAACCGACAATGACACAGACAACATGGTTGATAATTGACTGCGCAATGCGGCCATTCGCTGGTAATCGCAGCATCAGGCGAGCCTATCTACTGGTTTACATATGCAAGTAGGCCTACAATACATGTGTATTTGCTTAGACCCCCAATATTAGACGAGGGCATTTTTTCAGGGCATTTTCAATGGAAAAAATATCGTCTTATATTCGGATGAATACGGTAATGTATTAACGTCAATCACGCAACCTTTTCTTCCACCTCCTCTCCTCCACAGTCAGACACACACACACACGAGTCGCGACACCCCCTCCTCAACATGCTGCCTGTTTTCAACGGACTTGGACTGTTGGGGCGGGTGTTAATCAAAACAAACCAATAACGTCTTGATTTCTTCACAGGTTGCTGGCCTCTGATTGGCCCAAACACACATTACAGGTAAGTGTTGGAGAAATGCTTTGTGTTATTTTATGAAAAGCTCAAACTTATTCAGTATTTCCAACTAGCTGACAAATGGGGAGAACCTAAAACCTCAATGTCCTCAAAACTCCACTCAACACTGGTTTAAAAGTACACCTTGTTTTGAAACCTTGCACTAATAACTCCTTTTCACTTTCTCCATTTCTCAGAGAACGTGAAAACCAGTGTTTTAATAAAACATGATTTTTAGAAGTGCTGTCTGAAGCAAGAAATGAAGAGTTTATTTGCAAAAACAGATAAATGCCAGTGCTATGGGGAAAAAAAAAATACTCTAGTAATTCTTCTCATAATATACTTTCTAAATGCAAATCCAAAATTTTCTTGCAAGAGCCACGCTGCCTATGCATTAGCGCACCAGTGCTTTTTTGATTGGTATTACCTTGAAAAAGGTAGTGGTTTATAGAAATTAGTACAAATGGAGATAGCTGCTTTTGTAAATTAACTCTTCAAATGGTCCATCGTTGTTCTAACAGTTACACTTTTATGCCTTTTGCACACTGAGTTTGAATGCAAATCTTCTGTAATAGGGTCCCAACGCACTATATCCTTTAAGAGGCTATTGTTGTCTCCCTTCCCATTCAGCATGGGTCGGTGGAGACGCAAAATTACGGTCAGACTCTGGTCCAAACGTCAGCAGTGTCTGAGTGGTGGTTAGTTGGAGGGCTGTTGACAGGAAAGGGCTGCAAATGCTGGTGTGAGGCTTGGTAATGTACCCCGCTTCAATGGCAGCAACACCTGCACTTGTTCCATCAGGCTGACACCTGTTAAAAATGTTGTCAGCTTTAAATAAAGCAAAATAAAATAAAAACTCAAGGTGCTTTTTCCCTATGTTCTTCTCCTTGTACAGTAGAATCTATGACAAGGTCCACTGAGGCTGTTCTAGCGGCTCATGGTGTGACACTTTATGTTGGATTTTCGTTTAATGTGTCACCCTTTTGTATACGCACTGCAAATAGAGTAAAAAGTTCCACTGCTCCCATGACTTCCTCCTTGCTGCTTTACTGATATAACCAAACTAGAGAAATAGAGAAATTAAAGGAAATGTCTTTTCTTTAATAGCACACATTTATTGCCATTAAGCCTTTCATGCATGAACTATGAAAGTTTTTCTTATGAGTTTTTACACTTCTTAGGGCATGAATATTTCTGTGAGTCTCCATACTTCAGGATGCAGGACTGGTATTACCATGTCATTCTACTTGTATTAATTTGTTATCAGCAACAAGAACTGACAGTCTCTGCATAAACCTCAATGTAGGGGTGCAGCAGAGAGCACTCTACCAGCTGATATGCAATTCCGCCATAGAAACCATTGCATTTAGGAGAAAATGACTTCTAAACTGTCTTTTTAGCTGTCCACTGTAGTGACCGCTATGCATGAAAGGGTCAAAGAGGAAACTCAAATGTTGATTGAATGCTGAGGATTTTCACTTGTTTTTAGGGAAGTAGGTTGGTTCAGGTTGTCACATGTTTTGAGTGTAGGGAAGGTGAGATGATGATAACCTTCAGTTGCACACAAACCTACTGAATCCTTTTGGGTAGCCATTTAAATGTTATGGGTTAAATAAGAGACAAGGCTTTTGTTTTACAGAAAACAAAAGTTCAAAATAGCTTTCTTAACACTCGACAGCTACACTTAAAGAGCAAGGGAGTTTCCCCCATTCATTTGTTAGCCAGTTGGATGAAATGAAAGTGTATTATTCTGAAAACCCTGGCGCTGTTGTGCTAAAGAAACGTAGGTGTGTGGGATTTCCAACAGTGCTGGCTTGTTTTACCAAGCAGGCAGGCACCTATCCAAACTTTCTCCACGTAAGACAAACATTATGTAACCAGCCTGTGTTGCTACGCTCGCTATGTGCAGTGTAAAGCTGGGGTTTCACATGGCAAATTGAACCTAATCTCGTTAACTCAACAGATGGCGAACTCGAACCACAATACAAGCAAAGAGACCAAACATAGCTAACAGCTACAACACCGAGCAAATGACAAGTCCCATGGAGAACTAGAGTTAGGTAAAACTGTGCTATCCTGGCGTGACTTGGCATAGAGTTAAACTTGAGTTGATGTCTGAAAAGTAACATATATTAACCTAACACAGCAGTTTATTATCAGTCGCGGCCAATGCTGAACACCACTAGCTGAGGCTGCGACTTGTAGCTAGCTAGCCGACTCGGGATGGGTAGTTTGACGACTAAAGTCAATGTTTTTTCTCCATGATCCTGTCGGACAGTAGGAACCTCTTCTTCTATATGGCATCGAATCATTGAAGCTTGCCAACTAACATCAGCCAGCTAACACAGCCGTGTGCCTCACGTTGGCATCAAAATAAACACCACGACCCACCGTGATGCCAAATGAAATGACACTGACCCTTAGGCTTAACGTTTTGAGAGCTTGAGCTGACAAAACGAGTAGCTTACCGATTCAGAAGTCTCAAGCTGAAGGGCACAAATGTTCCGGGACTCACAAATAACGCATTTAGTTCGTGCTACAGATGCTCCCATACACACTAGAGCCGATCAATAAATTGAACACAAATCGACAACATCGTTAAGCCGACCCGTCAACTGACGTTTCCCTACCAGCCTACCAAATTCCCCCAGTGGTCAGCTGACCAGGAGGCACTTATCGCGAGAATTGACACCAACGTGAACAGAATAGGACTGTTTGTTTGTTTTTTGGGCTCTCTGTCTTGCTTTTTTTATGCCTATAAAGGAATGTGGAGCATTACTGAGATGAAAAAATGTGGTACAAATGAAAATTGCATAATTCAAAGAGTTTATTTATCAAACAGAATTAAGAGTTAAAAAGAGTGCAGATGCAATACGTCATTTTTAAAATCAATTTTCATACAGTTGTAAACCAAATATAAAATTACACCAAAACCAAAGCACAAAAAAAAAGAAAAAGAAAAAAAGCTGAGGAGACCCACATTATAGGCAATAAAGGAACCATGCTAGATAATTTGAACCATACTAGATAATTGGATACACTGTACTATTGTTTTAAATGAGGCCCTAAAACAGGCATGGCTAAATTGCAAAATATGGACACTGCTCATACACTCTTACCACAGAAGTAATCTCACTGATACAGATCTAAACCTATGCCCATCCCTTACATGAAATGTCTCACAACTCCCTTTTAAGTAGAAGCGGCCTATATATTAAGCCAAAGGCATTCATTATACAACAGCACTGAAGAAAATTGAATTTTACAAGGATTTAATGAGCAATGTACAAACTGCACAGCAGAAAATGAAAGAGACATTCCAGTTGATGTGCACTGTTATTTGGATTATGGCTTCGGATGTCAAGTAAATATATATATAATAATTTACTACAGCATGTTCATATTTGCTCTTGGCAGCTATTTCTTATGAGATGGGGATTCATTAGTGTTTTTTTTTTTTAATTATTATTCTTTAATTTATTCAATTAATTATTGTGCTATATGGTAAAGTGCTGTCCAAAAATTACACAACACAAATGTGTGAGCAACACAACAGCCAGTAATTCAAATCTACACTTGGTTATATCATGGCTTGATAAGTTAATGAAGTGCTTGACTGTTAGCATTGATAATTATGAATGAATGTTCATTATCCCCTTGTTTAGAAGCACAGCATCAATGGAGAAAGCTTGTTTGCCTGTTCAGAAGTCAGGTTTTAAGGCAAAAAGTAATCAAGTAAGTGCAAAATTCATTCAGTCCTTAAACTGTGGAGTAAGCTGCTATAGGAAACACAAGTAGCACAGTCTGTCTGTGCTCTATGCAACTGAAACCTGAGGACTTTAGAAACATACGTTTAACTCATGACTTTTATTGTTTTATTATGCATACTGATAAGTAATTGGAGATAGAGTCTGGTATGATTTCTTAATTCGGACGACAAGCCCTTTATTAGCCAGCAGTTGGCTTCAATGCATTTAGCTGACTGTCAAGCCTGTTATATTTGTATATGAATTTGCCTTATTGTAACAAAAGCACTGTCATTTCATTTTGTGATATTCCTATTTCACTGACAGAATTTTTATGACTATTTTGTTCCCTCTAATCTCCAGCACAATTGCTATGAAATAGTGATATTTACTTTATTCTTATTCTTATTAAATGCCTATAGTGGCACGTGCCTTGGCCTGCCCTGACATCATTCTGTAAGCCAGGTGCACTGGCTCTGTCAGGTTGGCCTTAAACGTGTACAGATGAGTCTTCCCACTGGTGGGGCTGACATTGTAGAAGCTCAGCCTGTGGGTCTTGAAGCTCAGCCTGATCTCCAGCGTTCGAGATGCTGTGGTTCTCTTCAGCGGCACATTATGACCCCGCTCAAAGGCTGTCAGAAGGTTGTCGTGCCACATCAGGCACCAGGAGTTGTGGCTGCTTTCCAGGGCACTTGGCAGCCCGCTGCGTGCTAACTTCCCACCATAGCACACACCAATGATCCAGGGAGAGCCTTCCAGCTCCACCACCCAGCAATGATCGCCTCCATAGAAGGTCTGGCTGCTGAGGACCTGGAGGAAGTTGCTGAACCTCTGAGGAGAGGGAGGGTAGGGCTGTTTAGTGGGGCTGAAGGTTACAGTCTTCAAGTCGTCTGAAAGGACAAGGTTGGGATGGGCTGTTTCTGGGTCAAAGGTCACCTCTGAAGGATTGAGAATGCCTCGAAGTGAGCGTTGAATCTCTCCGAATCCTTTCCTCAGCTCAGCATTCATCTGTTCCAGCTTGGAACATGCCTGGGCAGGCTTGATTTTCGATTCAACAAGGTCTTCCCCCTCTTTCAAAGGCTGGGCCATCAGCTTCTCGATTTGTGGTTGCAAAATCTGAAGCTCCTCACTAAACACAGTCCCATCAGGTTCAGTCAACAACGACTCAGCTCTGTTCACAGTCTGCCTCAGCTGCTCACTTAGCTCAGAAGCTAGGCTGACTCGACTGCATATACCTGCCTCACCTGGACCTAGCTCTTCTTCAGTGAGCTTCGTCACATCTCCACTGTAGCTCAGCGACATATCGATGATGTGTTCTAACAGCTTGGCTACTCTCTCTCTCAGCTGTGTGTTAGCAGCATTCACCTCCAGCTGCCATTCCTTCTCTTTCTTCAATATACCCTCAGCCATCTCTAACTTAAGGGTCAACTCAGTCACTTGAGATGCCAGTCTAAATTTGGGTTCATCCATCTCTGA
Organism: Myripristis jacobus; assembly: GCA_900302555.1. NCBI lineage: Eukaryota > Metazoa > Chordata > Actinopteri > Holocentriformes > Holocentridae > Myripristis > Myripristis jacobus. The sequence continues at coordinate 5,791 of OMLB01055623.1, forward strand.
CTTGGCTTTGGCATTGCCTTGTTTTTCATCCAAAGACAAGGCCTCGTCTGTGCATCCCAATCCAATTTGAAAGCCATCTTTGCCCTTACACTCCTCTAAGTCCTTTAAAGGACACCCAGAGTTCTCCTTTTGGCTCTGCTTAGCTTTTTCTATGTGCTGATGGTCATTTGCCTCTGTTTCTTCTGCAACAGAGCTAGCATTACTCTTGAACGTTACATAGCGGACATCAGACTGCCTCATGGTGGAACTGACTTTCCCTGCAGTAGCTTTGTAGGTCTTGACAATGCTGCACACTTTTAAATTCTTCACAAGACTTCTAGTGCCCTTGTACTCTGCCTGGCACTCAGGGCAGCAGTGTTGGTCGAGGCCTGCTCCCATTTTCTCAAGGCAGGCAAAGCAATAGAGGTGGCCACAAGGAAGAAAGACTGGATCAGAAAACAGCTTCAAACAAATAGGGCAGGTAAGCTCCAAAGTTAGAGGTTCAGGCTGATTCCTCCAAGGAGGCTTTGCATCATCCCCACTCACTGACATAATGGCAGGCTCTAGGAAAACAGACATGATAAAGAGATAATATGGACACGGTATAAGCTTGTTGCCTTAGCAGCCTTTTGCAGCGATACAAGTTTGCAAGAAAGCTCTCACAAAAAGTTTCAGCACAACCAAAAATGCATGCATATATTTTGTTAATAAAATGCTTAATTTCTGCTGTCATTTTTATAGTAATGGGGATATTCATAGTGCACAAAAAACGTTCTTATGGCCATGAATGGTCAAGAGCAAAGTCCAATCACGCAGTCATAAATGAACAGTGACACATCACTGCGTGTTTGTTTACGTGTCCGATAAGTTTCGATTTCCTGTGAATAGGTTACTTCGGCCTAATCAACAGATTTCATTTCCCTCAGTTTATAAAAATCTAGTTTACCATTTTGCCCGATCACTTTACTATAGGGGATACTTTCGTTTTCAAATCGACCTGTTCGCTGGCAGCAAACTAAGTTCACCTGCCTACTGTGTGTGTGCGCATCATTTCATGCGCGCATCAACAGCCACGCTCCAAAAAAGATTAAATATTAAGTTGTCTATATGTAACGTGTTTTAAAAGGAAAAGAAAACGCCTCACCTTAACAAATAAAATGGCCCTTCACCAAAGCAGCGCGATTTCGCGTCGGATCTTCCTGTTCAGCAGTCAAAAACGAGTAATATGGCACTACGTATCCCACAAGACATGGCATGCAGCCGTGGGTAGACCAAGTCAGATCACCAGGGCGACTTCATAAACATGCAGCCACAGTTTGCTCTGCCTCGGTGGACCAATCCAACTTGCGCAGTATTTTTCAGTCTTACCGCCCAAACAGTTTGAAATTGCCAAACCCAGTTCCTCACTTCCTCGACATAATATTAACAATTTAGGACAAGACCAGGCATTTTATGTTATTCATAGCACTAACGAAACAGTCATAAGTTCAGTAACATTTATAATGTGATGCAACAACTTTACATTAAAAACCACAAACAAAAGTGTTGAAGGTTCGATTTAGTTTATATTTAGATACATTTGGTTAAAAAAAAAAAAAGAATTATAATAATAACAGTCAACACAGTCTCAGCTCCAAGGCTCATCACTAATGCAATGAAGCTCCACAGTGTCCAAGTTCAGGTGACATAGAGAGAGCAAAAATAATAAATATAATAGTATAATGGTATTACAAAGGCACAGTGTCAGACCAAACCATTACTTTCCTATTCCCTAAAAGCCTGTTTCTGGAATGTAACTGATGGTGAATCTGGGACACTTCCCATTACTCACTTGTAAACGAACAGTGCAGTACCTCAAAGAGAAATGGAAACCAATAACTCAGCCTTTGCTTAACTAGGATCAGCACTTACTCAGATTCACCTCCTGCAGTTCTCATGTAAAACCAATGCTGTCTCTGTGTTGGTTTCCATGAACCCCAGGAAGACTAGCAACCATTTTCGGAAGCGAATGGGACCCAATAAACAAACAAATAAACAATATCTATACATTGCCACCAGATCGTACTCCTCATCATTTTATAGGCCTAACTCGGTTTTCAGTCTACAGAATTTAACTCATCTCCTCATGCCCGTGTCCAAAATCTAGCTTTAAATCCAGAGGTCTAAAGCACTTTAACTCACCTGAGTCAGAATGTAATGTGAAAAAACAATCTGTGACAGTGGAACAGACAGTATTGTTCAAAGAGCAAAACTTAGCCATCACATACACCAGTTAGGGTCAAACTGTATTGTATTTCAAATACATTCTTACCCCATATTTGGCTGCCATTACATTGAGCAATTAAACCATTTCCTATCACAGTTGAGTCTAGACAGAGACATTCACTGTTTGTCAGCAACACTGACAAACACAGTGTTTGATTTCCATGCCCTAAACAGACATTTTCTTTAGTGTTTTTGCATTTTCAACATTAAATAACAACATGCTTGTGTGCTTTTATAACTCAGCTGCATCTGTTCCAGTTGATTACATCACTGCCATGAGCTTCATGCAGCATTATGGAAAACTCCAGATCAGTCACACAAAACAGGCATAGGTAGCTACATTGTTTTGGCATTGGGAGTATTTAGGCATCATTTACAGCTCAATGTTTATTTTATGGGCTTGCAAGTGCTTTTGGTCCATGCTTTGAGCTTAAATGTGTGACAATGTTACAGTCACCATGCAAATATGCTATTTAAACTCTTAATATTTGGAAATAGCTATGACTCAAGTACAGTACCATAACAAAACATTAATCAAAATTACCTTGATTAAAGGCATATTTGTCCAGGGGTGTCTTTTCATGTTCACTGTAAGTATGCTTGCGTATTGAAAAATAATATGAAAACAGCTACAGTGGATGTAAGAGCACTGAGATCAAGTATTGCATAATAATCTACAAAATGAAATGCACAGTCCATTCACATATTATAACTTACTTTGCCTCTATCTGTATGTTGTGTGTTTGAAAAAAGACAAAAATTGCATTTGTATTTGCATTTGTTTCCAGGTTGTTCAGTGTCCCATAAACAGGCACTATATAGCGGTGGGTCCATCAAAGGAAATATTCAGGCATTGTGAGGAAAATCTATTCAAACTCCATTATGGAAAAAGACAGACAGAGAGAGTGTGTGTGTGTGCAAGAGAAAGATAAAATGTATGAATCCATATGCTTTTGTGCTTTCCCCCATGTGTGAGTGCGTGGGTATATTTTGGGGATGGGTGGTGTGTGCTGAGGGTGTCTATGGTAGTGCATCCAGGTCCAGTTCAGGCAAGGGCTCCCTCCAGTAGAGGAAGTGGCTGTACTCAGGGCAGTCAAAGGCAGAGGAAGTGCAGCTCTTTACAGAGAGCACTGGGAACATATGCTCCACTATCTCACTGAGGTGATTGTATCTGCAACATAACACACACACACAAATATGGTGAAATTCCCCTCGTCATCCTGTTGGCTAGAGGCTGAATCCCACTAGAGCTTTCTCTTCTGTGCCTCACATACTCAGCAATCTAATTCATACCCATAACTCATACTCAACAGTCTAAACACAGTAAAAATACTAATGGTGAGTGAACTGCATGCTCTCCCTTTTAGGAAAAGGTGGCTGCGTTCCTATCCATCTTCTGTTGTACACTTACGAGGACTTGTTGCCTTTAGTCTTCTCCTGGATCAGCTCTCCTTTGGGGTTGACAGTAAAGATCCTGCTGTCAGGAACCCCAACTTGCTTGTAGGCATAGGCATCCTGCAAGACAGTGCAGTGATACAGCTGACTTCAGCATCAGTTCAAACTTTGCAGTACACTGGTGTTATAATGTATAAAAAGACAGTTTGGCTTTAACATCATTTATCCATTAATGTGAATCATTAATTTCTTGAACACAGCAATGGCACACTCAGTCACAATGCTAGTTGGTGCTTATAGCTATCCACATGCAACCACAGATTTTATTTTAATTAATTAATTAACTAATTAATTTACATTTTTCACACCTCCTTTTTACTTGCTAGACCCTCAACCGTGAGGAAAAACCTACTTGCTCTACTTTGTATTAATCACAGAAATGACTTCTTGTAGTGATGTATTGTGGTAGCTGTGTAAGTGAAGGGCAGCCACAGTGTCAAGAGTGGCAGAAGGAAGCATTGCTTACATTGGTCCTGTTGCCAAAGGCAGCGTAGAACGGCTGTCTCTGGGGGTTGAACAGGTCCCTGATGTCAGTCAGACAGGCCACCTTAAACACCTCTGGCTTCTTCTCAATCACCTCTCTGCACAGATTAGGAGACAGTTCATGGTTAAAGGGATTTCTGTTTATGTCCTTTGGCAAACCTAGGACATGCTGGGGGGATTATGTATCCCAGCTGGCCTGGGAAAGCCTTGCGATCCCCCAGGAGGAGCTGATGGATGTGGCCTTGGAAAGGATCATCTTGGCTGACCTCCTCGGCCCGCAACCACCGCAACCTGGTATCGAATAAGCAGCAGTAAATGGATGGATGGATGGATGGATGTTTATGCCCTTGACTCCTCACATATCTTTATGTAGCCTGTTTTCCACAATGCAGTAACTGTTATTTTCCTGAATATTTCTGTGGTGCAGAGAAGAGGGCACAAGAGGCCAGTATTACATGACCTTTCTATACTGTGATTATCATATTTTTCATCAGTGAGTCTTTGAGAGCAGTTATTTCTATTATTTTATAGTGTAATGTAATGAAATCAATCCTATAGCTACCCGACAAACCTAGTAGTCAAGAGGGAGCCTAGTTACCACACTTGGAAACTGGGGAAAGCTTTGGAAACAAACCATAGCTAATTGCTTTAGATACTTAATTCTCCAAGATAATTTGAAGACCTATCTTTTTTTTAGAATTAAGATTATTTTCTGACATTTCTGCTTTATTCTACAGTGACAGTTGAGAGAAACAGGGAAGGCAGGGGAGAGAGAAGGTATGACATGCAAAGGAAATGGCTCGGGTCAGATTCAAATCCGGCCTGCTGCAGCAAGGACCCAGCATCGACATGTGGCACACGCTTCGCCAGGTGATCCACCGGGGCGACCCCATTTGGAGACCTATTAGAAAACCTTCATGCAACCTACCTGTGACACCTGACCTAGTGGTAGAAAATCTCCGTTGTAGTACATTAGATCAGTAGCATTGTACATAGTAGCTCAGGGCCAAATGTTATATGGACCATAAGGTAGGGCATTATTTACATAACAGTATGCACTATCAAGTGTTTGTGAAGCAATACTATCCTATACACCATTTACTAGTGTAGCACAGAAAAGAGACCATACTGCAAGAAATACACAATAGTAGTATAGTATGTTCTTGTTACCTGTGTAGTGCTGAAAAAAGGCTGCTAGGAGCCAGCATCACAGGGCCTTTAGGGAGGACGGTGCCTTTGTCATTTACCCACTGGAGGTAGTCTTTGGTGATGCCAGCCATGCCTATAGCCCGTGCTGAACAATACAGGAACTTGTAGCCATTTCTGCAATGGGATAGGCAGACATGTTAGCATTTAACAATGGTGTTTTTTTCCTCATTTAGAAAGAAGTGTTCTATTCCCATGTGACTGGTGGAAATTATTTCCAAAAAGGTATTTTTACATACTGGTGTATTTTGTGGTAAAGTCTGGCAATGCCTTGGTGTGTCCAATCTTTGCCAAACTGAGGAAGGATATGACCCAGAGCATCAGACCTACAGGAGACAGAAAGGCTTATCTTTACACTCTGAGCATGTGCACCTGTGCCTACATTACTTAAACACACACATACACACACGTCCCTAATTTCAATCCTAACTACCAAATGCTTAACCTGCATATTAGGCTCACAAAAGAATTGCAGTCGGATTATACAGATGACGACTTTTTGATTATGAAAGAAAAAAAGGAACAAACAAGCATACAGACACACACAGAACACCATCAAGTTGAAAACAATTTTCCTTTGTAAGACCAGTGGCAATTTTCTATGTGTCTACTAATACACCTTATAAAGAAATGTGGTTGTTTTTACTTTGTGATTGTGCCGTCTATGTCTGATATGATGACACGGTCATCCCAGTTCCACAGGTAGATGGCAGCCTCACAGCGACAAGTGCCCTGGTATTGAGTTGTAACACTGAACACCACCTTGTTGGCCCCTTCACGTAGGTTTAGTCGCTCCTGGTAAAAAGGGAGAGAGAGAATGAACTTTGTGTAAAGTGGACTAAACTCCAAGGAAACTGGTAATCCTCTAAACCTGCTGAAGCTGGGAGATGTAATACCTTCTTTTGTTGGTGAGGGTGTGTGTATGTGTGCGTGTGAGACATACTATCTGTTTAGAGGTGAGGCGTAGTGACTTGCGGTACATCTGGCTGATACACTGGGTGGTGCTAAGAGTGTCTGTTGATAGGCTGGCTGGGATAACAGCAGGTCGACCAAGCCCCGCCTCCTCATCGCTGTCTATGTCGTCCAAACTGGCCCTGTGGAAAACGGCACACATGCATCAACTGTGTGTGTGTGTGTGTGCGTGTGTGTGTGTGTGCGTGTGTGTCTCAAACCAGGGGTTTAACCCTCCACATTATTTCCATTTGTTCATACAGGAATTACAAGCATTCACACAATTTTTTTTTTATTATTTTTTTTTACAGATGGAAAGTTACGTCTAGGCAACTTTCTTCAGCTAACTCAAAACACAGGTAATTCTTCTCTTACTCAGCTACAAACAATACAGATTTAAAGATTATTTTGGGGGGCACTTGGAGACTGTCAGGTGGAGAGAGTGGATGATATACAGCAAAGGGTCTGGGCTGGATTTGAACCCAAGCGGCTATGGCTTGGCCTTAGTATTATAATGCAAATTTTAAAAACGCACTTACAATTAATCAAGCTAACCAAACTCATATTAAGCTGTATACAAAAAAGCTGTCATGTAAATGATGTTCTGTGGCTTTTTATTAGTGTGTATCACAGTCTGTCTGCTTGCTCCCACTGATCAAGCCTATATCCTTATATGTTGTCCTGTCTCTGATACTCTGCTACATGTTGCTGGCATCATGTTGTAATCTTGTTTTGTTTTTAATGTTTGTTTTTAATTCTAAGTGGCCAGTAATGATAGCTGGCAAGAGAATGTAGATAAAAACAGGCCTTTGTAGCTAACTCTGGCACATTTAGAGAGATGTTTATCATTGAGCATTATTAATGTGCTGCCAAAAATAAATAAATAAATAAAACATGTTGGCAGTCCTTGTGTCAGTCTCTCTGGCAATCGGGCTGAGTCCTTAGTCTCACAGATTCAGGCATATGTAAAGTCAGCAGTGGATCAACAGGAATAACAACACTGCAATTTAAAATGGGGTTTGAGAGTGTTTGTGTATATGCATATGTGTGAGTAAATACTTTCACATGCAAATGACTGCATTTGATAACAATCTGGAACTACATGTGGTAAATGCATGAGCATATACATATGAGTTTATATGTTATATAATTATACCATTTAATGTGTGTTACATCATGTCAAGGCTCACATAAAGTGACTTACTTTATTGTAGAAGGAACAGGGACTGATTCTTCCTCTTGGTCCTGCGTTGAGCTTTTTGGCTAAAAGACGAGAAGCTAATTAGCTACAATTTAACAAACAACAGCTTTCAGGCAATTCCTACATCAGGAAATGCTACACCAGGAAATGGCAAATTGACACTCCTGACTTGTTTTACCAAATGATATTGGCCTTACCTTGCTTGCACGCTCTCACACTGTCCTTGCTCTAGCTAACAAGATCACACCCATTTAATCCTGTTCCGCATCATAGATGGATTCTTGTGATAAGTCATAAAAATGCACAAATCTGACTTTTCCTCTCATGCTGACACAATGATAAAACAAAATGAAAGTGTGTAGACACAACTAGATGTGTAAGATTGAATTAACTACGTTAGCATTAGCAAGTTAATCAGACACAGATTGAACAAAACAAAATCAGTAGAAATCACTAGAGGGATTTCCTGCCTAATCTACCTGGCTGGTGTCCATGTCTCTTCTCCTCCACGAGAACCACCAGCGGCCAGACTTCTTGGGCATTTTGTCTTTCACCAGTCTCTCTATGGCACTCTATATGGCAGAAACACAAAAACAGGAGGCAAAAATCATATTAGTCCTGTCACCATCCTCACCAGCTCACCAAGATTAGTTGCTTCGAAGAAGATACTCAGCAGTAAGCAGGATTGTCCTTTTCGAGTGTAGATGAAACAAGAAAACTTAACGATGGTGAGATATTGATGTACAAACAGTAAAATACCTTGGGTAGATTCTTCTGGAAGGCCTGCATTGACAATATCATCGGAGCAGCCACTGCCCAGTTATAATAGCTGTGAAAGATGAAGCCAGTGAGCAGTCATATACACACTAAGAGCATTCAATGGAGAAACTCTTAAGACATTTTAGGGGAAAAATGAGGTACTGAGGTAAAAATATTTGTAATTGCTGACTCTTACTTCGAGTTGATGCAGATAACAAGGTTTGGATCCTCAATGATTCCTGGGTTGTTGATGAAATCCTGATACGTCACAATATGCTTCATAAATTTCTCTGGATTGTGAGCAAAAGTAAAGCGAAACAGTTCAGTTGATTTAAACTCTTTTGTAAAACAGCTTTTCTGGGAATTCTGGAAACTAACACATAAACTCTTACACACTCTAACCCTTTTACCTTTTTTGATTTTTCTGGTGTCACCCTCACATCCACAGAGGGACATGCTGACATCCATGTGGTAGGCAGCAGAGTCTGACAGGTACTCTGTACCACTATCCATGGCCCCACTACCCACTGACTGGGGTGACTGGTTCCCTGAGGAGGACCCCTGCTCTGCCCCTTGCCGAGATGCTCCCTCCGCCTCACTGTAGGAAAAGAAGACACTTGGGGTGAGATACATGACACCTCTATTTCATCACATATTGTAATTTCGCAAAAAAACATCCAGCATATTCTATTCTGACAGAAAATCTATAAAAATAGACGTCTCACTGAGGCATTCTCTGTAGCCAGGTTAGCTTGTAAGAAAATGTATCAATATTATTTTCATGTGTCTTCAGAAGAAGAAGACACAGTGCCATACTGCTCATGCTGATTGGGCAGTATGGCACTGTGCCAGTTGCCTTCCATTTCATTTGTCCACAAGCCTCTGAAAACCAAACAAGTTGGAGCATCATTTTCAAGACAAGGATTTTCGTACTCAGACTGCTGACCATTCAGAAACATCCTTCACAAAATGAGTCACCCATAATGCGTAAAGGTGACTCATTATTTGTCATCACACCTCTTGGGGAAGTAAAGTGCAGCCACCTCAGGGTCCAGCTTGGTGAGGTCATCCAGGTAGATGTCTGAGGGTCCCAAGTGCTGACTATGTTTACCTGAGACAGAATGACACATGAAAACAAGTGGTGAAAACTGACCTAAACTGATGCTGGGATTCTTGTTAACCACCAGCCTAAATGAGGCTGGAATGCAGTAGTAGTAATTTTATTTATTTGGCATGATGATGACTATAGCCTGCAAACATCATGAAAAACAATTAATTAAAGAGATACAGTTTAAAGGAGTAACTCACCCCTCTTCTTGTCCGGCTGTTCTGGTTTGGAGGGTGCTTCAGATGAGACTGCCAACTCCTTTACAACCGCCGAGTGTGACTTCAGTGTCTTTACCTCCATTTTTCTCTGCAGTCTGGCTGGTCAATGGGTCTTCAGTTGACCTGTCCCTCAATTCAGGCCCACCTCCCTCCCCTCCCACAGTGTAGGGTTCAATCCCACTATCCCCCTCACTGACAGGAACACCATCTGTGGGATCCTGTTCACTTGGCTCTGATAAGGCACCGTGCTGTTCTGCATCGTCTTTGCTATTCAATGTTTCTGTACTATTTGAAGATGCTGCTGTTATGGAGCTGGCAGTAGCTAAAACATCTGTGTTGTGATTGTCTAATACGTCTGCTTTAACAGTGCAGGCTTTCTTCTCTTTCTTGGGTTGGTTTTGTACATTGTCTGGTTTTGCCATACTGATTGTGTTACTTTTACTTACAGGACTAACAATATCGGTCATGTCACTGATAGGCGCAACACTGACTGTGCATTCTTTTTTGGCTAGGCAGTTCACATGACCACCATTAATGAGGCTAGCTGAAGGAGAGGAGGATTTTCTGTGCTCCTCCTGCACCGGCATGGATGGGACTTCCTCAGCCAGCTCTTCTGCTGTGTGCAGTGTGTCCACCAGGGATACATATGTGCGTGTCTGAGTTGAGTTCATGTCAATAACTGCTGATGATCCAATAGACTCAAAGGTCTCATTGGGGATGGAATGGGCTATGTGGGGGCTTTCCTCTAGGAATCCTGGGGTGGTTTGTATGGAGAGGCTATCTAGGTCTAACGAGTGAGACCTGGGTTGTGGCCGGACCACTGTTACACTGCCCACTCTGCCACAGGTGATTGTGGGTTCAAAGCCCATGTCGAAGGAGTCCTGTCTCTCAATGGTGCGGAAATGAGAGCTGTCTGAAGGGGGGATGCACTGTGACCTCTCCGACTGATACAGCTGTGAGGGAGAGGGCAGAGAGTGCAATTTGAGCCAGTATGTTTCTACATAAATGTCTGAAAACTATAGCATTACAACACCATGAGCAGCAACTTTGATTCAAGGACATTATACTTTCATAAGTGTATGTTTGTGTTGTCATACCATGGGAAAACCTCCCCAGTTCCACTGCATTTGAGGTCCAGAGGACTCTTGGGGTTTCACAAGAAGCTCAGAGTCACTCTTAGGAGAGGATGGCCGACTATAGAAAACACTGCTGCGAGGCAGGGAGATAGAAAGACAGAAAAAATAGATTAATGTGAGGAATGACAAAGATAGAAGAAACTTGAGTGTAACTCCTTCCTTACTTTTCTGAGGGTGACCACTCTCCATCTGAGTGTGGATGAGTGTCTCTGGTCTGTGTGGCCACCAGCTCCTCATATGGCTCCTCAGACAGCGAGTAGTACACTGACTTGCTATTAAAGACAAAAAAAAGACCTTTTAACAACAAAAGTATTAAAAAACAACAGATAGGCAAATAAAGGGCAAAGGGACTGCAGAGCCAGTCAAACACAATGTGCTGACATCTGTTGCGTTTCATTTCCGGCTGAAAGAATACCGCTGTGGAAAAACTTTGTTGTTTCTTTGGCTCAAAAGTGTATTATTACTATTTACAAACTAGTGGGCCTGGAGGTGGGAGCATTTGCTCTTGATCAATCATCTGACCCCCTGTCATGCAAGCCAATCATAAGCCACCTTGTACACTGAAACTGCTCTCAGTGGCTTCTATTGACATACAATCCAGCCTATCACAGCATGTACTGGACAGCAGGCAGACAAACAGCTAGTCACAGTGTTACCACTGTGCACCACAAATTGCTAACTGGTCTGTGGGAAACACTGTAGTTAGGTCACCATTCCATCACAGGGCTAATACACTGACATGCAGCCATCGTGCCACCCATATTGAGGTATCAACCCTGACTTTACTTTTCACCATAGAGGTATGTGTTAATTTCATGATAGGTATTGAAAAATACTGTAACTACCTCATTCCTCTTATGAACTAAACATATGGGATGTCCATTTAAAAGAGAAGGAAACAAGTAATTACTCATTAATACTATAATTTTCCAGTTGATTATTTTTATTTAATTACAGTTATCGCTCAAACATTAATCATCATGATAGCATTGTTATTATGGGTGACATTATGATAATATCGTATCGCAAGTTATCCAGTGAGTACCATCCCTAGTTATTACCCCATAATTTGTGTACAATAATGTAAAATTCTACTTCTTTTTCTTTTTTCATCACTGACCTGACTTGCATTATCATGTGTGGATCCTCGTTAGCAGGACTCTCCTGCTCAGCCTGATCCCTGTCTCTTTCGCACTCCCTCTCTCTTTCTCTGTCATCTGATGAGGAGCTGGCCTCCTCTCTCAGGTGGGTGTCAGACCGCATGCGTTTGCGTCGGCGTTTCTTCCTGCGGGTGCCTCCCCCGGCACTGGAGGAACCCTCCATGGTCTCCTCTGCCTCCTCAGGAACCTCAATAGGGATTGGAGAGGTGCAGAGATGGGCTGGGACTCGGGACTGAAGGAGTTAAAACGAAGACACAAAGTGCATTCATGAAAAAAGCAAAACCAACACAAAGGTATGAAAAACAGTATCTGTGAACATGGATAATTTACAGGTCTGATGGCAGTGGCGGTCAAATATTAGTCATCTCACCTCCATATTCTCATTTTCCTCCACAAAAAATGCCTCTCCATTGTCTCCCAGTTTCATGTGCAGGTGAACTGGCTCTCCGTTAATCTCAATGTCCACCTAAAGCACAATGACAGCTATCAGTATACATGCTATTCAAATTTTAAAGATAAATAAGATAGAAGTAAAAACAATAATGGAGCAAAGGGCATCCTGGTGGCTTAGTAGTCTAAGACAAACCCGACCCAGGACTGGGTCATTGTCACAGGTCATTGCTCCCTCTCTCTCACCTTTTTTCTTGCCTTTATTGTGTAATGTATAATAAAAGCAAAAGGAAGGAGAGAGAAAAGCCTCACCACTTTCTCCTTGGAGCGCAGCACACCCAGCTTGCCAAAGCGGACGTGAAACGGGGAACATTGGAATGATCCATCAGGCTGGCGCACCACAATGACATCAATACCTCCTGTGAGCGTGGCAGGGTTAAGGCCACGGTAGAGCTCTTTCACCGTTACAAACACCGTCTCTGCGAGCTGGCCCACAATATTCATGGTCTGAGACTAGGCACAAAATACACAAAGAGAGAATAGTGAGGCCAAATGGCAACATGTAAAGACAAAGAAAAAAACTTGTAATCAGTAGGTGTTGTGGCTGCAGTCTAATTCATGCAAAACACTCTTTTTAAATTAGTTCTGCCTACAGAGAACCTGTTTCACAATTTATTTGACTAAATATTTTCACCCAGCTGTAGTAAAGACATGCCAATGACTTTTCATTCCCTCCTTCACTGAATTTAACAAATCAAAAACATGTCAATGACAGTGACTCTAAACACCAAGAGCAAAAAGCACACAAAAGAAAACTCCTTATGTAGGCAAATATAACATATGCTTTAACCTAAATAGTACACTTACCTATCAGCTTCCTGACCGAAATGAAGAAAAGGTTCAAATAGAAAGAGATTTCAGAGTTCTAGGCCGAGCCTAGAGCCTGTCTCTTGAGTAACTGCAAATATATGTCTCATGTTTTGACCTTTGGAATCAGATCTTGATGAATAATTGCCTTAAGACTGACAGCTGGGAGAGAGAATGAGATGTGTTACAGACGCTTATCTACAAGTCATTTCCTTAGCCAGTCATGATGATGCATTTGAAAAACTGAATGGGTTCCACCTTAGATATCAGTGTAACCTTATCGCTTTTCTTGCTGCATCCACACCCTAACAAGTAAGTAATCAAAGAGGACACAAATTCTTTGGCACTTTAGGTTGACGTTCAGTGTAGACAAAAAGAGGTCAACAAAATGGTTTAGACTACGTTCCCAGCAGGCCAGAACATGTCCATGAATGAGTAACAGTCAAAAAGTCAAACTTCCTTAGGCTAATGATAACATTACATTTGGCCTAGTTTTGCACCCACATCAACACTGCTAGGCTAGCCTGTCAAATCTGCTTTTGTGGAATACAGAAACATCTAGGCTACACCGAGTCAAATGATACAGTGGCCTTATTGGACTGTTTCGCCTGATCATGTCAAGTGAATACCCTTTTGAAGAAATTGAAGAAATTAGGAATAGAATATAATGCTTTGCCCCACTAAGTTCAAATTTTAAAACACCCACTTCAAGTGAAATTTGTTATTCTGCAACAAACTAGAGGACCAACAACCTAACTTAGAGAAGTAGTTTGAGTGTCATAATCCACTTCTGTACTGCTGAAGAGGAATGACACAAGACAGTCTAGAACAGAGGTGGACCAAGTCTGAAAACCCAAAGCCAGGCTTACCTCAAACTTACAAGAGGAACAGTCAAAACTGTCTGAGGAATCTTTGCTTGAAGTTCTACATTTCCAAACTTATGTCTTACCCAGAGTGAAGGGTGCAGGTGTCCCTTCCCAGCCACGCCTTGCTCCCTTGATGTCCCTTCTGCCATAAGGCACCACTATCTCCTTCATCCTCCAGAATCCTTGGCTGCCTCACTGCTCAGTCCACTTAGCCTCTCATGTCTCTCTCTGGCTGAACGTAAGACTACATTTTGTTAGCTCTGACAAACAAGGCCTTACCGCACATGAGAGGCTTCTACAGTGGATTAGCCTAACTGCTAAGCTAAACCAAAATTTGCCATTTGATCAGTGGTCATCATCAAGGGTGACAGCAATCTGGTCCTCTCTGTTCTGAGCTGGGAGGCAAAATATAGCAATCTATGAGAGAGTCCTAGCATATTCACTCAAACACCACCACTCGCTCCATCACTCTACACATTCACAAGTACTCACTCCACGCACACACCCTCCTCTCATACACACCAAATTCACACTTCCCCACTCACACTGCACATGACAGCCAGACCAGCAGTTTCTGAAAGGTTTGGACAGGCTATTCAAATACGCTGGGCATGAACACACACACACACACACACACACACACACACACACACACACACACACACAAGCTGATCACTGGACACATTCTGGGCTTGACCACAGCTCTCTGGGCCATCAAAGATGATCAACTATACTGCCACCATCCCCTACCAACAATGGAAAATCCTTCATTGTGAGAGGTTACAGCCCTAGGCATAGTCAATTTGGGAGTACCTAAAGCCAACATCTTGCAGATCTCAACAGATGTCACTGTCAGTGCTTCCTAAAGAGGAATATAGAACAGAAAGGTAGGCCTAACGAGAAAAATTACCGTGATTTATTACCAACAGACCAGGCAATAGAGTAACTAAGGCTCTAATGGAAAAGGGTGACCGGAAAGCTGAATTTAAGAGGCTAGAGGAACTCAAAAGCCCATAGTAATCAGTAGCCACATATTTAAAGCCTTGCACCTGTATTTATTTTGCCCAGTGTGAACTGACTAGGTGTAAATGTCCCAACCTCCGTTTTTACATATACATTGTACACATTCATATGTGGGAGCTGCCTTGTCAGACAGGCATTGCAGGTATGTGCTTTGCTCAAGGAGACACTCATAACTACTGTGCAGGTAAGGGACAGTACTGCTGACTAACTGGTGACCTCTTAAGCTTTCTTCAGTCATTCTATCTATAGAGTATCTATCTCTATATCCAGTTCCCAATGTGCCACAGCTATGATATTTCCCCTATGCCCAAAGTGTGTGAAGAGTAGCCTCTAACTTCACAACTAATGAAATTCGCCTCCGAGAAGATACAAAAGGTCAAAGTTACCTCACTCAGCTGCATTGTGATATAGCAAATCAATCGTGTTCACCTGACCACCTTGTTTCTCCTCTAAAACGTCTACTTCTCTCCTCTGTATGCTCATATAGTATCTATCACCCACCACGGGCTCAAAAACAGGCGAGAAATTCAAATTCCCAGGGTAAGAAAACTCTCAGTGGAAGAAAAGACATTACCTTCGTCACGAATTTGTCCAAAAAGGAAGACCTTAACTGATATCGAAGATAGACGGCTATCAGCATATATGTGTTGCTTATTTACAAACTGAAAAAAAGAAAAGAAAAAAAAAACACTGAAACGACAAAATATCGAACAAACTTGACAGTTTGGCGCAGTTGGCCGCTTCATGTGTAACTCTGTCCAGTCAACAGCAAACACTTTAAGGGCTTTTCGAGACGGAGAAAATTCGCTGTATCGCCAATTCTCATTCGCTAGACTTAAGTTAAACCTTAACTCTGAAACCAAAACACTTTTATTTTGTGAAACAGCTTGTGTAGAACAATGTGCTTCGGTTACCAGGGCTCTCAGTGTGAAACATCCTCACGTCGTGTCTGAAAACGCTATGTAGCTAACGAGTTAGATAAAAACCGGGTTTAAAAACATCGTAACTCCACTAACACTGACCGGTTAACAGCTTCCATGTTTGTTAAATGTGATACAGTAACTGTGTGTATTCTGTTTTAATGTTACGAGAGTGCAGAGAGGCTTACCTTTCCGCTTGCCTTTCAGATTTCACCAAACCATAAACCAGGATGCTTCCTCCTAGTGTCCTGCGCAGGCGCACAACACAAGCCCCGACGAGTCAATCACCACAGCAGCCAATGAGCTCCCTAGAAAAGACCAAGGACCCGCCTACTATGTCTGTTTTGTAAACAATGTGTAGTCATGCATTCATTATTTAGATTTTTATTTTCCATTTCAATATGTTAAACCAGACAATGAAGTGATGAGTCATTGAAGACATTTACCTCTACACATGACACTAAATACATATCTTAACAATAATGGAGGGTGAAAGGTATTTGTTGAGCATAAAGGCAAACATCTTCATGTTTCATCAATTTTTTTTTTTTTTTTTGTCGGTGCTTTTTAGAAAGAGAGAAAAATAACATGACAAAGCATTTATTCACATGCTGACAAAGGTTGGTTATTGTAGCCTATTTCAAAACACTGATGTAAGGCAAAAGCAGAGAATGTCAAAATCTTGTTGGAGAAGGTTGTGATCTGTTGTCTTAGTGATAGGGAAATGCGTTTTTGTTGTAATTGTTCAAAGTAGACCTTCATGAAGCTTGTGACCCACCAACACTGACAAATATTTAATGCCATCTTTGACAGTGCTCAATTCTTTAGCACAGCAATGCATCTGAGTTGGATTTTAATGCCAAGGAGGACTCTACCCCAAATTACATTGATGTAGTGTGAAATAGGTGGGTAATAGGCCTAATTGAGTCTATGAGTGACTCATTTCAAAGGGCGTTAGCAGGCATGACAGTCACAAACCAAGGACACACGGTCACTTTAGCTCCAATTGTAGCTTGGAGGTGTGCCACTGCTGAAATGATCCTGTAAAAACCTAGTAACCACAGTGGGAAGTGACTGATTTTAGAATGCAGAACGTGGACACTGAGTCAGTCATGTGGTCATCTATGTTTTTCACCCTGGCACAAAATGCTGCATCACAGGTGGCTTAGAGGTCACAGTCCTAGATGCAGTTCCAGCCGGTGACCTTTGTGGTATGTCAGCCCTCTCTTTCTCTCGGTTTTTCCTGTCTCTCTCCACTTTCAGCTGCCCAGTCATGCTGTCCATCCCAAACCACAAATCCCACTGAGAGAAGAGGCTGCATTTGGTTATTTGCCAGAGTGTTTAAAAAGGAAGCTATGAAGATACTGATGACGTTAATGAATTGATATCATCACACAGTCTTAATTGATTCACCAAGCCTAAGTAAAACTAATTAGTAAAACTAATTCACCTTGTCTAAATGATGAATACATACTGATGTGACCTCAGTTGATCTTTGAATAATTTAGTGGCAAAATGAGTCTTACAATCTTACAAGATGATTGGTAGCACAAATTGTTGTCATTTGTTTACAAAATCACAATGACAGCAATTCAAAATAAATTATCAGTCATTTAAAGATACTGAATGTTGAACTGCATCTAACTTAAAAATATATATATATAGTTACAGTCAAAGTCCTCATTTTCTTGAAATGAGATGTACAGTTTCCATGCTGAGCTGCAATTTGGGGGACTGGCTACAGAAACTGAAAAGTCCTTATTAAAAGACTTCAAATGTGTTTCATGATATAAGATGAATGGAGGTGAATGGCGGCACTGGTGATTGACTTTCATTCATTCTAGAGCAATAAAACAGTGGGAAAATATAACTCAGTCATGGGAAATGTTTTATTGCAGCTACTGAGATCATTTCCAGCTGTGACTGTGATACTCCTCAAACAGCATTTTTATAGTGGAGTTTTAACATTGGAGTCTATGGCATTTCTGGGTCTAATCCCCTCATGAAGCCAGTTAACCAAACATGGCAGATTGATGATTAAGGAGAATTCACCGCATATCATCATTCATCATCATCTTCACTGTGTTTGATACATGAAAACTGGCTATATAAATAAATAAATAAAATAAATAAATTGAATTGTTTTGCCCAGCAGAGGGCGTCTGTGCACCTACGCAGAGCCCGGTTTAACAAAGGAGCCTTCTTTCTTACCTTGGCCACTCACAATCATGCTGTCTAATCATCCGTTTATACTTTTATCTCAATCTCAATAATACAAAGACAGTCTGCTTTCACTGTCTGTCTATAATTAGGGTTACTAAAATGTACATACTTGTTCATGACTGTGAAAAAAAAAAAAAAATCTTTGGTTTGGAATTTGGAATAGTTTTGAAATC
>OMLB01055624.1:0-17951 GCA_900302555.1 Myripristis jacobus
CAAGTCTGCAGATCTTTTAGCAGCTCAGCAGTGGCAGTGAAAACATAGCTGTCTGGAAATTACACAAGTTCAAATTGTCCCTAATTAAAAATAAGTACAGTAGATCATATATTTCATCGCTGTTTCCACCTCTGGTAGCCTACAGCATCACTGGACTTGAGATATTTTGCTACATCAGAGAGAGAAGCAGCTGCTCACCTTCATCTGCACGTGGAAGAATGAGGACAAAGTCCACATGTTGCCCTCTTCATCAGACAGGGGTTCTAGAACACCTTTATGATGCAACAGTGCACAGAGGGCCCAGACTGAAACCTCACAGCTGCATCACAATCAGTGATGGAGTCAGCCATGTTCCCCCAGACAAACTGAGCACAAACCAGTTTACATTTGAACACAACTTACAATAAATGCACCATTATACTTGATGTATGGAAGTACAGATGAGATGAGTCAAATGTCTTATTCATGACAGATGCTCAAAATTTTCTACAATGTCCATAAATGTGTCCTTTGTGGGTAAAAAAAATTTCTTTAAATACAGTCACAGGCTTCCACTGTAGTTATAAGTCAGACAGTAAATAAATTTTAGTCAGTTACAATTTTTTTTCCTTTCATTTCCGGCTGGTCTTTTTGGAGGGATTGAAAGTAGCAACTTATTTACTCTTATTCCTTCCCAGTTTCCTCTCAGGGTTTTCTGCTGAAATAAATCCTCCATGGAATACGTGGAAAACGAAAAGTTCTGTTCCCCTCCTGTTCCTCCTGCAACATTAGCTAAAAATATATATATATTTAAGAACTGTTTTTGAGAATATTATTGTGATACATTATTATATGTAGTTGGAGCAGAACTGGATACCACTGCAGTCATTCTACAAGTAGTTACTGTTTTTTTTGTGTCATTTTGACTGAAAGTATTCTTGTTGGTAAAAAAAATTAGTGCTTGTGGTCCGGTGAAATGATCTGATTTTGAGAAATTCAACGCAATTTTTAGAAATTTTTGTGCATTTCAGACAAGATATTGTAATTTCATGTTGCACCAAGTGGCACGTTGATGCTGAGGAGTTGTGAAAAGGTGAACTCTGTTGAGAAGTGCTTGTGACCAATTCTGAAAAGCTGTACTAAACAGTGGTTTTCAGTCTTAAACTATTGTGGCCACAGAATATGAAGGTTTTTTGCTGTCAACCTCACACTCCCCTAACTCATGTAACTCTTTAATCTCACGCCCTCTCTGGCTGAAAATCAGTTGTCACTTCGGAATAATTTTAGAGTAAAGTCTACACATTTTAGTAGATAAACAGCAAATACACTTATCCGCCTGAAGAGCAGCTGCAGTTCAAGTTTTTAATTTTACATTTGTATTTTATGATTTTAATCTTTTGTTTGCTGTTAATTAGTCATTTTGTTTCTTTTCAATATGCTTGGAAAGCACATTCTGCTATATAAATACACTTGTCTTGCTTTGTATGTAAAAACTGATTCAGAACTCATGTTGTGTAGAGAAACTGTCACTAACTGTTGTTGTGCCTCAGGAAATCAGTGTAATCTTTGTGCGAAACATTAAAACATTCAGTGATATTTCAAGATACAATCTTAGTTTTTTCTTCATCTCTAATCTGTGCTGAATTGATTATAAAAGACCCATATCAGTGAATGTAAAGTACATATTCAAGCAAAATTTGCGTGTAATGATTTATGTACAAAACACGGTTGAAATGAGTATGACACCATGACTGGTAGAAAATGACAAATTATCCACACATCAGCTATAAAAAATATCCTTTATTTGACAAAACCCAGAAAACACTTGAAAACAAGACAAAGCATCCAGGACAGCAGCGCCTGTCTTTCAAAGAAGGATGGACAGGTAGTCACCCGCCTGGAACAAAAACACAAACAGCTTCATCACACAATGATCACAATGATCACATCATAGATATCATCTAATAGATCAATACAAGACTGAGAATTCAGACACGCGACACTGTTCTTTAATGGCTGCAGTGTTGTGATAATATAATATAAATTACTGGACCAAGGATGTTGCCAAAAGTCCATCCCCTTTGCAGATTTCCACTTTAATGCTAAAGTTCTGGGCCACTTGCATGAACCAAGCCTCTGGTGCAGGGGTCTCCAACCTCTTTTCATCCAAGAGCTGCTTTGAAGAAATATGTGTTAATGACTTGAGCATCATGGTGGGGCTCATCTGATGACACCGACATCATTTCTAGATCTATTTAAACACAACACAGAAGCAGTTGCCCTCATTTATCTGCCGTTTTAGAGAGGGGCAAGTGTCTAAGTAACCCTTGTGTTGATGTGCAGTCTGCAGGGCCAGGAGGTGAAGTGGCTGTTGATGTTTGAGTTGTTGCTGCAGGAAACAAGCAGGTAAGTGGTAAATGAAGCTGAGCAATGAACTAGTTTCTATCAAATTCCCTAAACTAACAGAACATAGCAACTGTGCAAATCTGGTGGTTTGTCCTAAACTTTTGGCCAGTGGATGGTTTGTTTTGTTTGGTCTAATTCATTTATCATAATTTTATCATTAATTTGTGAATTTGTCATAGAAAGATCTTATTTTTCTCTTATCACACATATCTTGATGCACATATTTTAATTTTAAAACATGACATTTTGATTGAAAATATGTTTGCTTTTGTCCCCTTTTGCTCCAAAACATCTTGGGGGCTGGACGAGACATGCTGGTGGGCCGGATTTGGCTCACTACTGGTAGTGCTGTGTTCTTTTGTAATACAGTTATAATACAACATTATATACTGTACAATTATATTCATTTATCATAATACAAATACCGGACGAAGACTATTTAATCGTAAAAGATGCATCATAGCTTTTTGCACACTGATGCACCTGTCATGCAGTAGGTGGGCTTTTTATTTTTTTGCCCCCACCCTTCAAACAGCCTGAGTGTGCCCCTGTAGATAATATTGTAATAATTATAATAATAACTTTTATTTATGGGACACTTTTCGAGCACAGGCACAAGGTGGAGATGATGCAGACTGCAGCCTTGGAAGGAGCTCCACTGCTTCTTCTTTGACCAGCTGGAATAATTGACTCATTGGCTCTGCTGCTGCTCCCACTTTGGATTTCACTCAAATTTCTTTGTCAAATGTCTCCTGTCAGATTTTAGGGACATCAGTTAACAAAGAAGGAACAATTACTGGTTACATATACATTAAAACTGTCAGAGCTTCAGTTAAATGGACTGACCTGGGAGGACAGTTCACATTTCCACTTTCTCTCCCTGGAGCTGAGATCATTACTGTTCTCATCAGGAGGAATGAGTTTTTTTATTCTGGCTGGCCAAATGGTAAAATAAGTGTAAAGCAGATTAGCGGGAGAAAATGTGTGCTTCCTCCAGTTTGAACTGCTTAAAGTAAAACTATTTAAACATGTTTAGTTCACAATCTGGCCACCAGATGTCCCTATTCACTCTGCACCGTACAGTTCTATGGCACAAAAAGAATAAAAGTGATGCATATAAAACATTAACAGTACAAAAAACACATAGGAGTCTTCTGACTTCAAGCAGGCAGAAGCAATTAATGAATAAAAATAGGCATAGGTAATAGTAAAAATGGTACAATAACAGTAACTATAGGCTAATGAATCAAATAGTTGGAAGAGCTTCAATATGAACATTTTGAGTTACCTGGCTCCCTAGCTGAGCATTAGTATGCACTACACAGCAGTGCATGGGCTCGGCATGCACACATTTGCACTAAGGGAAGCCTGCAGGCCCGCTGATCTGCTTCGCTCAGGTTTCCTTGCATGCAGCCCCACATGCAGCTGGAGGAGCTCCTTCTTTGACCGGACAGGATCTCCTGTGCAGCCGCTGCCTCCGAGCAGCTGGCTGTCACACACGGTGCAGGCCTGACTGGTGATAAAGGAGGGGGGTGTGTCTGTTTAAATTACACACGTCGGATCAAATGACAGCTCAGATAAGAGATACGGTCGGCAAGTGGCAGTTAATGCTGCGGTGATAAGGCAGTTTAATTTGGTAGTGCTTCAATTGTTGGACGACCCTGTGCATCTGGGATCTCATGAAGATGATGATAATGATGATGAACTTGTCTAATGCTGCATTCCTGTTACATCAAATGAAGCCAATGCACATCATCGCCTCTCACTCCATAATCAAATGCACACTGATGGCCTGTAGGCGAACATAAAGGCCAGAACTCTTCATCTATCTCAGGTGCTGTCCTCATATATGAGAATTGTATCTGTTTTGAAAAAAAAATGACTTGAATCACAGATTTTAAAAGAGCAGAGTGGAAAAAAGCCTGAATTTAACATCATTTTCAAATTTGTTTGTATAATGCAACGGTTATTCATAGTACAAATACTGCAGTGAACTTTTATTCCTCAGGCGCTCTGTCTTGTTAAAATTTAAAAAGCACTTTGAATTGATTTCTTAAAAAAATGCTGTAAAAGTAAAGTTTAACAGATTGATTGATTGATCTTGCATCTCTGCCTGACAACATGCAGCAGGCTACTGACATCTGCTGGCTTGGATGTTCAGTGTTCAGGGATCCAGCGCCTTCAAGGACTGTAGGAAATACCAGTTATGATTTCAGCGCTCATGATCGACCCCTGTAACAATTCATTCAGCGGGGAAGTTGGCAACTTCCTCATCTTTTCCATAATCCATATCTTCTCTGTCCCACTTTACGGGGTGAGGAGCATGTTAGCCTTGTCCCAGCAGATGGTAACAGTGGGGTAATTTATCGCTTGGCATCTCATGCAAATAATTAGTAGGCATATTGATGTTTTCAAGCTTTGTTTCAGTTGTCTCACGCTGTCGTTTAATCCGTTAATTAAGACATTAATTCCAAGCCCGAGTAGCATTCTGCTGCTTGATTTGGTCTGTCAAACATCAGACACCACCTTTGCTATTGACCCTTTCAGTTTTATTCCTAACTAGATTCATTTGAATACAGGATCTCCCAGCCTCCAAACCTACACACCCCACACAAACTTTACCTTCCCTCAATCACTGCAGATTTGCATATTACAATCTATGTGTAATCATGTGATCTAGAAATGTAAATTCCATTATATTAGTGTATTTTGATTAGTCAGAGACTCATAGGGGATTTAATGGGATTAAAAAAAAAGAATAGCTGTGTTTGTTTTCGAACTTGAGATAAATCTAAATTATGTAACTATGTAACTAAGTAAAAGGGCAAAGTCATCAAAGTAATCAGGACACACTACCTTTTAATCCCTTGTATTATGGCGCTGATTACAATTTTGAGGAAGCACCTAGTAATTGTTTAAATTAGCCTGCCCAACTCTTGCTATAAACATATACAGGCTGTGGACAAAATAATAGAAACATCTATATATTCACTTTTTGGGTATTTTCTCTGATTTTGGCCATTTAGTAAATCTTTCTTACTAAAGATTCCACTGACACATTTATTGGAGATTGCAAAACAAGTCCACAGTAATTCTTCCTGGCTTTGCCTTATACACCAAAATATCCCAGAAGGAAGAATTGCTAATGCCGGGCCATGTTCACACTCACGTCTTTTCAGTAGCGCTGAGTTTATTTTGTTAATGCCCTCAGTGCACAGACACACAAGCACCAAATTTTTCCCTCTCCTGCGCCTGGCAAGGAGGCCATGCCAGCCTCTTTTGTTTCACTGGCGAAAGCTGATGGCTTGTTTTCAAGGCGAGAGTTCAGCGATCAACAGCTTTTCCGCTTTCAGGGAGAGAGACACACACACAGAGCACAAACGGGTTCCAAGATGAGAAGTTTATTGGTCTGCAAAGTAGCTGTTTTTACAAAAGCACGAGGAGAAATGAAACAAAACCAAAAAACACTCCGAGAGGCCTAACACAATGTGTAGAATGTACTGCCTTCATCTAAATACTGGTCCAGTGCACATTCTCAGTAAGACGGAAAATCGGGGTTAGTCCGGGATAAACTGGGAACGGACATCATGTTGTAGGTCGGAGCACTTCAGTCCCTGCAGGGCAGATGTAAGTGGCGAACAAAAAGCTGCTCGACAGCAAAACGCCGGATCAAACGCCGCTCAGTGTGCCAACATGTCACTTAGTACCAAAAAAGGGACATTCAGGAGATCAGAACTACAACCTCCAATATCCTGCTGATGCACAAAGTTACATTCTTGGTAATGCTCAAGTCAAAATGATAGTTCACACGATCAAAGTGTAACTCAGACTCAGAAAATTTGGAGAGAGGAAAAAAAAAAAAATCAGCTTTCAAGGGAGGAAGAATTTTAGAGGTGAATTTGCACGACTGGTGGTCTCGGTTAGGCATTTTTAATTCTGAAATTAGTTTCAATAGTTTGCACTTGTTACTTCCAAGCACACTTCATTATGCCGTAGAGAAAATTTTCAGTTTGTACATGCTTTTTAAAAATACACCCAGACCATACTCAATCGATTTCCTCTGGATAAATTCCCATAACCCCAAAAAACACTTGGGCTCTCATCTTTGTAAAAATCCAACATTTCAAAGCTCTCCAACATCTTTTGATGCCTTAATTACAAAAAAACGGCATCAGCAAAAATGTGTACAGTGCCAATAGGTACGATTTCTCCACACACAACCCTGTTGGTCACACTGTAATAACTAGAAATGAGAACATGATTGTACAACCACACAATACATTATCAACATATCAGCCTACATCTACTCAGAGGACACTTCATAAATATAGTTTGCTTCTCAGAAAAAGACATCATGGTGTCGCCTCTCTCACAACAGCAGTCTGGGTTAGCTCTTTGCAGGTTATTTTGTCCTACTTGTTGAAAATCAGGGAAAAAAGCTTAAATTTTGATACTTATGAATTCCTGTTTTATGCATCCTAATGCTTATGTCAGTGGTGGTCGGAGACGGTGCACAGGAAATGTGATCAAGGTGAGCGCTAAACAGGAATCTTCATAAATACTAGGCTAAAGAGGTAAATAGGGCACAGGAAAATAAAACTACAAGGGATAACTGCCCTTGAAACACGCCGGTTAGAGAGAAAACAGAAAAAACAGCATGCTTTACTGGAACAGAAATGGGCATTATATCACTTTGATCTTTCATGTATACAAAATCCCCAGAGAGTAGTCTAGTTTCACAGCACATGCACAACAAAATGCTTTCAGCTTTTAACTCAGCTCATTATTTTCCATGTAAAAAACAAAGCCCCGAAAGGCCGTGTTCAGAAATATGTACATCCAACATCCAAAGGCAAGGTAACATACAGACCTGGGTCAGACTAACGGTTTCTCTACAGTTATTGACCCTGCACTGAGGGTGGGGCAGGGGGCTTCAAATTCAACAAGTATGAAGGATTCTCAATGACTGAGGAGAAAATATTTTTCCACCCCAAATCATGAAACATCAGATTACAATCAGGAGGCAATGACATTCACTTTTTCAGTTATTTTTTTTTAAAGGGATGTAGAACAATTAAAATAATGCTTCAAGCAATTTGAAGCAATCTGTAGTTCCCTGGGTGTTGAAAAATCCTCACTAGTTGCTCTGTGCTTCTCTGGACTGTATTTCTCTATTCACTCTATTCACAGCAAAACCAATCCCAAAATAACACTTTTAGCTCATAAACCAACACAAACAAAGCAGATTATGACTATATTTTTTTTAAAAAAAGAAGAAAAGTACCCATTTTTTGAGGAAAAGAAATGTCTATTTCCTTGTTATTCTTCTACTTGGAAATTGGAAAGTAGATCCGGCAGGAAACTTGTGCATAGTAGCGCCAGGAAGAAATGACCTTATAGCATAAATAATTGCAATTACATGGAAAAAAAAAATTGTACCAGGACTTGTTATTGTTCATGTTGGCATTATCCACTTTGTTCCAGTTTGGGAGCTGTTTTGCTGCACTACAGAAGTGAACAGAGAAACACAAATACAGTATTCTAATGAGGATATTTCACCACCACAGCCAGGGAACTAGACGACCCGGCTCTCGACCAAAGCTCAATTTTGCTTTGAGAGCAAGAATGACTATTTTCAGAGCAAAGGGACCATGTGTCCTACAAAACTTCTTCAAGAGATAAATAAGACATGGGATCATGAGGAGATCAGGGCCAGGAGTCTGCTTGATTTAACACGATATTTCAAAGAGATATACAATACTGTATTTTCAGAGGTTTCTCATGGCAGCAGCGCCATGTTGTACCGGTTCTTGGCCTTGATGTATTATCAGCACCCTTTGGTTTTCCACTGGAATAGAAGCAGTTGTGCGAGTCCCTTAGGTGTCAGCATCACCCAACACAGCAGACTTTCAAAGTGGGTCAGTACCAAATAGGTCCGGGTATCCTGCGAGCGTGCTTCCAGTGTATCTGTACCGCACTAAACTGTTCACCAAATTTAATGGAAAAAAAAAATAATAATCACTGTGCCACTGTGGCTATGACACAGCTGGAAAAACCACAACAGCCCTAAAGCTTTTTTCTGAGGCAGAGCAAGTGTCGAGGCCAGCGCTCTTCCAGCTGAGATCCCGTACCGAGCCCTTTGAAACAGGAAGTCTTGACGTGTTTATCTCCCTCCCCCATAATTCCTAGCAACAGCACTGCCGCTGTTGACCCCACATCCACCAGCTGGGGTCCATGTGTGAGAAACGCCAGCTGAGGAGCCAAAACATGAATCCACAGTACACTTAAAAACACTCACACACCTGGTATGAAGGGCTTTGTTCATCGAACCTGGCCTGTGAGTGCGATTATATTCTTTGCATGGTGAGTATTTACATGATGTTATCGTAGTTTTACAAATGGATGATCAGCTGGAAATAGAGAGGACAGTAACACAAAAAGCCAACATCACACCTTGTCAATACAATTACACATATCATTTGCACAATTCTGTTGTAATACTGTTGTAACTGATGCACTGCACTGGTTCACATCCTTTCAAACTGTACTGTACTGTACTGTACTCTCAGACCAAACTACACTTGTTTCCTGTTTGTGTCCAAAATAAACCAGTGCCTGTCATGAGAAAATGAGTGCTCTCCAGTTTCAGGAAGACCCTGTCTGACCAACCAGGAGGAAACAAGTCCACTCAAAAACGGTCACACTGACCTTATTGCTACGTGAAACGAACAAATAAATATGGAATGTACGCATGCAGGCAGCGTCTCTGCATCTTGGCGTGTGCCGTGCGGGGCTGCAGCCTCCCGTGCACTGACAGTAATGAGATGTTAAACAAAGAGGTTTTCCGTAACCTTTTGCTCAGATATCCAAAGAGGGCTTCATTAAAGTGAGCAGCGGTGCACGTCAGTCGAGCGCCCTGCAGTCGTCCGTCTGCTGCGCCCAACGCGGAGCGGCTTGCTCGGAGAGACCACAGGCAACGTGACGCACCTACCGGAGGAAGTCAAACAGTGCAACTGTTCTACACAGCTGACATGGCTTATTCCAAACTCGCAGCAGCAAAAAAGGGGATGGGAAAACTTCATTAACTTGTTTTTAATCAACACTCAGTCAATGAAGGAATACTTGGCATAAAAAAGGTCAAAACTAACAGCATTCCTCTGTTTTAAGAATCTTTCCAATTACCTGTGCACCACAGTGAAACTGTCCCGATTTTTTTTTTGCTCTTGTACTTGCAGTGCTGGTGAACGCACAAGCACTTGGCCTCCATCAGCAGGCCTGAGCAAACACAATAGAGATCTTTGCCGAGCCACAGCGGCCCCCTTGGCACGACACTTTGCCGGTCGTGCCCAGTCTCTGCGTTCCAGGGAGAGCTCGCAAAGTGGGGAACAAAGCACCAGGCGATGGGATGTGGGCCCGAGGCTGGACTTTGGAGCTTGCGGCTTTGCTTCGTCACTTTAAGCACATTACTTGAATCTTGTGATATAACTTTGTCTTTTTGGTTTGAAATTTAGGATCATTAACGGACCTGTTGTGACCAAACTAAACAGAGCCCGGGTTCATGGGTTCATCTGAACTTCCTGATAGTGCATAGTGAATACTGATCTTGCAAAAAGGTGTGGATAGAGCACCTTAGGACACTTCAAAAACTTGAAAGTCTCACTATGCAGGGCTGTAGCCTCTGCGATAACGGCACGATGACCTCCTTTCGCCCCGATGCAGGCCAGATATCCAGTGTGGAGCGGAGGAATGGAATGATTATGAAGACAAAACCATGCAATACTTAAAAAGACATACTTGTAAGACTACAGAAGCCTGGTGGCTTTATCAAACAGGGCTCTAACTGTGCAGTCTAAGCTCTCTCTCTACCTCAGTGCAGACAAGACACCCTGTGTGGAATGACTGCAGACAACGTGCGAGACGTAGGACGAGACATGGAATGTAACAGCACCCGGCCATACACCCAAACTTGTGACATGAAGTAACATTTTTGTGCATCGCTATACGCGTCTTCTATGCTACAGTGGAAACATGAGCGCTGTACATTCAAAATACCACGCGGCCACGCTCCCTCTCCTCAAAACCACCAACCGCTCAACGTGTCTTAAAGTTAGATTTCAGTATGGGGTTAGTTTGCCCTCAGCCGCCGCCTGCACCACACCGTCACTGTTGACAGCGCAACTTCTTCAAAATGATTACCAGCCTATCTGTCTGCATCTTTTTTCTTTTTTTTTTGTTGCATATTGTATTGTGCACAACTCTAGTGAGGTTCGCACGTTAAGTGTGTTCCATGATGAGTGCAAAAGCAGTGAGCAAATAGATTTCGACAGCCGCTTTTGCTCCACCCTCCATGCCCACCAATGTAAACAAAGCTGAGTGTGAATCATACATTCTGTTCACGAGCTCTAATCAGTGCACAATACTTCGGCCGCCGTGCACCTGCAGGCAAACTACTCGCATACACTGTGCACAACACGAGACGCCTTCATCTGGCTGCAGCTCGCCATGACTTCACAATATAATCCTCATTTTTTCGGTATTTGGGTCAGTGAGGCTGCAGTGTGTTACCATGACAACTGGAGTAAACCCAATGGGGGAAAAGGAGGAGCGCCTAGAAAGTTGGAGATGCACCAGCACAGACAAACCAGCGCTCAGGTTGAAACACTGCTCCCAAAACTCATGGGCGGACCGTGTTTCAGAAGCTAAACGTGACAATAATCAGTGTGGGCAGATGCACATCCTGTCTCAGCAGCTGGATGAGTGAAGTCACACCATAAGCAGTGATGTAATGCTCTAAACCAGCTTCGAGCAGATGTGTTTCCACCCTTATGGGAGTTCATTAAGTCTCAGAATGAGTATCTAAACACTGCTGTGATCCAATACAGCACAATCAGAATTTTGTACTTAAAATGCTTTTTTTTTAGCGGTATAGCGTTGCAGGTTCACTGGTGAAAACCTAGCATTTCAAAAAAGAGCACATTTTTCAGGAACTAAGAAAAACTGGCTTGTATTTGGGCTTAACCATCATGCATTTTTCAGTTTATCCAATGCATAAGCCAGAGAGTCAGAGCTTTTTCAAAATTCACTTCCAATTGAAGTTAAAACAAGAAAATCATTTGGGTTCACAAGGTTTCCACCCCAATACAACATTTTACTTTCATTTTCCTTCTAAGATAAGTGCCAAATATTTTCCTGAGACAGGTTTTCTCAACATCTAACTTGCTTTTCTAGACTTGAAAGTATTCCACTCCTCACACCTGAGCCTCTCGCTAAGCAAAACCCCAATGGGACACCTGACTTGAAAAAAAAAACAAAAAAAAACGAGTGTGCTATTAATAATGTCGTGAAATCCCTGATCCAACAAAACTGGGGCTACAAAAAAAATTCCTGGAAAGGAGCAAAATGTTGCATTCACCCTCAAAGCATCATCATATCATCAGATCTGGATTAAATAAGAAGAACAGAAGGAGGTGGAGGGAAGAAACCAAGCAGAAGAGCACTAACTTGTCACGGCGGGGGCCTTTTCCCAGCTGCTACGTTGCGGTAGTGTTGCATGATGGGTGGTGGATGGTGATGAAACAGGCGGATGTGTTTGCGTGTTTGTGTGTGTGTGTGTGTGTGTGTGTGTGTTCCTCTGTGATCAAGTCCTTGCTTCACACACAATTTTATGCAGAGGGTGGAGGCGGTTAACCGAGCTTGGTGATTTGTAGACCTCCAGATATCCGTACTGTATCGATAGAGGGCAAAGATTTTACTTTGTGATAAAAGTCAAAGAGCTGGTGTCCGTCCACAAATATCCGGAACCTCTGGTGCTCGCAGTGGATCTCAATCTGGAGGGAGAGAGAGGAGAGGAAAACAGAGAAATGAAGAGATTGAGAAACAGAGGGAAAGAGGAAGAGAGAAAAAGAGGGTCAGATAAGGTGAGATTCAGCAATTCAGTTCAAACATTCACAGTTTATATGCATACAGTGCCACACAGAAACCATTTGTACCAGGATACATTGCTATACTCAACAGAACTGACTGCAAGTGTATGAAACAGCTGTGTATGAAAACACCTGGATAGTCAATGAAATATGAAAAAAAAACGGACCAAAAACCATTTTCATTCAAAGTTCCTATTCCAATTATTACACAGAATTTGCACAATGCACTTAACCCACTCATTTTGATGAGTTATATATTTACACTGACTCTAGTCCTTCCTCTGCTGCCTATTCTACTTACTCAAGTTGCCCTGTTTAAGATCATCAGCTAAATGCCAACTGTTAGGTTTGCACGGGTTTATTTGAACACTGGATCTTGGTGCCATTCCAAGCAATCTGCAGAACGTAACCCAAGCCAACGACAGCAAACAACCCCAAAACACAAGGTTTTATGGGTACAAGGAGGCAGATGTTGACATCTGAGAGCCAGCGGTTCCTCATGCTTAAAAAAGCGGAACAAAATGAACAGTCTGGACTGATGCTTAGAATCACATTAGTGCCTGGTCTCTATAACGGTCAGCTGATATTATCGGCCGATACTGGCCTATCACAGATATCAGTATCACAGCAAGGGGGCAATAAAATGCTCCAAAGTTAAGCTTAATTTTGTTGAAGGTCCCTTGACCTCTGAAGTACTCTGAAGTATGTGAATGAAAATGGGCTCTCTGGGCACCCACACGTCTCCCCTCTGCAGACATGCCAGCCTTATGCTCATCCCATGCAGTTTGGGCCACAAACCATGCAATTTTTTTTGCATGCAGTACAAATGTGTTATTTCCATCTACTGTAAAATGGTGTATTTGTGCAGACTGGGGCCTCAGCAGTCTTGGAGTTGCATAAGTTGCGTCTGACTGGAAAGCTAAGACTCTTGTGGATTCAATGAGCTGAAATTTTCTCATGAGTGATGATGTTAGCCCCCATAGCGGCCTTTTCATTGTAGTGAGGCCATTTATTCTTTATTTTAATGGTCAACAATGAACTGATACTGAATTATACTGGTGTTTGTTTAATTTTTTTTGTTTTTAACACTTCCTGTGTGTTCATTTCTAGACTTGTTTGACAGTGTACTATAATTCTGAATATTCTTTGCTAAAAGTTGTTTAAGAAAGCAGCCTTCCGAGTATCTTTGCGTAGTTAATTGTGAGTTCTGAATTTGAGCAGTAAGAACCAAAAGTGTACAGGAACACAAAAATGCGGCCAAGCACGCTTTTCCACTTTGGTTCAGAGCAAAGACAACAAACCGTAGGTGGAATCGCACTCTGAATGTATCAGGCAGATTGTAAACCAAGGAACAGATGACCAGAGAAGGACGCGTCAGCAGCCGTCCTACTCTAAACCACAGCCGATCATGTGTCTGTCCACACGCTCCCAACTGTATGAGGCAGTTTGTTGGAAGCAATTTCCATGACAGCCTCAATCTCCGGCCCCCGGCTCCTGACAGAGTCATGACCTCGCTGACCTGCTTCATGACACTGCTGCCACAGACAATGACACTTTCTGTGAAAGCTGACTCCCCTTAACCACGGCCTGGGATCAAATGAGTGCCACTAAAAATAAGTTGGAGATAGTAGATTTTCTATCTCGTGTGTTACCCGCATCGCTCTGAGTGATAAGGCTGTAGGCTCAGCGTCTTATGCATTTTGAGGCTGCTTTCTTTTCAGAGCGATAACACCAAGAATGAGCCGCCGGAGATTATCTTTGTCTGTGGCATTGGACACACATTTCCTTCCAAACTGCCAGACGTCAGCACAGGAGGAGGTGGAGCTAGGTTGTTTACTATGGTGTCACTGAAGAACAGGACTAAAACAATGGAAAAAAAAAATAATTTCCATATAGAACAAAACTATAAAGGATCATGTCTTTTTAAGTTGTCATTTTGCCAAAAAGTGACTGAAGTTACTATGCCACTGTTTGTATGTGTTGTTTTCATTTAGCCATTTTTCAGAGCAGATGCCACTTGTTCAAACACTATATAGGTCATTTTGAAATGAAACTCTTCAACTCTATTCTTAGTCGCACAGCATGTGCGATATTAATCCATTCCGCCCAGAATTATTAGAGCAGAATATGACATTACTGAGCTAACAAGTCCTCAGGTCTTATGCCAATTACTCATCATGCCTGCCTGCTCTACCTCGTCCACCTCATCCACCAGCTGATGCTGCCTCATATGCCACAACCAGAACACTGTAAATCATGCAGCCTAGATAATTATATAAGATGATCACAGAGAAAACCAGCAGCACGGGAATCCCTTTCTCTTCGTCTTTTCTTTCTTTTAACTCTAGTAGGATACTGCAGGAATGCGAGCATTTACTGTCTGGTTACTCCTTA
Organism: Myripristis jacobus; assembly: GCA_900302555.1. Classification (NCBI taxonomy): domain Eukaryota; kingdom Metazoa; phylum Chordata; class Actinopteri; order Holocentriformes; family Holocentridae; genus Myripristis; species Myripristis jacobus. The sequence goes on from OMLB01055624.1 coordinate 14,703, forward strand.
CAATTAACAGCTTACAATGTTGACAAGAGAGGATTTTACAGGGAAAAATCCACCCTAATCCACACTAAACACCGTGGAAAAAAAAAAAACAGCAAGAGGCGATGCACCCTGCGTTTATGAGCCAGTTTCATTGTTTGGTGGTTTTTCTTGTTCCAGCACGTCGCTGGTTAAACGCAGACAATGTGACATCACATCAACATATTTCCAGCATAGCAACAAAAGAATACGATGGCAAAATATTTATAAACAGTAATTGTCCGCCCTGCATCAGAATCAAAAAGAAAGACTCACCATTATGCAATAATGTTACAACAATCATACAAGGAGAAATCCATCACAGAAGAGGCAGAGATGCCATTTTCTCCCCTGGCAGTTGCCTCAATAGAGCAGAATGTAATGCAGCTACTAGACATGATGTGTTCTGAGAGATAGGCGCAGGTCATTTTGGGTTATGTCAAAAACTGCTAACCAGGGAGGACATAGACAAGCCAGATAGAAACTTGAACACACCGACAACGTTAACATTACAAATGCACTGAACATCACAGACTGATGAGATCTATCATTGTACAAGCAAATGGGGGTGGACTGGCCCTTTAACCTGTGACTATGATTGCGAATGGAGCCTCAAATGGAGCAGGCTAACCTGGCAGATACAGAGAGAGCATCCCACAGTGAGGCAACAGGAGCCCGTGTGTCCATCAAAAGCTGTGAAGGTCAAGTACCACCAATGTCAACTCAAAGTGTAATGAAAGCACAAGACATCTTTACCCTAAAAGGCTGATCGGGGATGAAGGGAAAGTAGGCGATGGACGCCTCCTCCTCTGTCCATTTCCCGGAGATGCGGGCGCTGCGCAGGAACTGGCGGTCAGCGAATCGGGCCGTGAGTTTCAGGGCCACGTCGTGCACAGGCTCCTCCTTCTCCGTGCCACGCCCACAAGTCAGGCTCACGTCAAAGCTGAGGGAGGAAGGAGAGGACGAGGGATTGAGGAATCATATAGGTAGCAGGGACATAGGCGGCGTCAGATGTTGTGGATTTATAGCTAATCCAGGATCAGTCAAATGTATAATTCTTATGCTGCTGTGTAAGAGCAAAGCAATTGTCTGTTAATTACCCGTAATCCCTGCAGCCAAGTTTGGGTTAAATCCCCCAACTGGACTGTACACAAAAACATTTTTGTGTATAATGGAAAGATTGTGGACATTTGCAAGAGTGACAAACACGCATGTGGAGATGCAGTAATGGAAAATAGTTGTAAAGGCCAGCCTCGGGCATCCACACACTTTGACATGCACACTGTGCCAGATACTGGAACATGATGAGGTCATGCGGAGGTCTCTTCCAAGTTTGACACAAGTTTCCATGTAGGGTAATGACACACCCAAAAAAAGTCTGCTTGACTGGAGCTTTTTTTTCCTGGCCTGGTGGTGAGGGAACGCCCTGCCCCTGCATGGTTAAAAAGCCATCATTCTCTCTGGCTGCCCACACATTGCTCAAGCTACCCGCCCCCGGGGGTGGATATACAAGTCTGACTGGGGCAGAGCAGCTTGGTACATATTAAGCTTGACTATCTGCACCACCATTCAGCATGCATGTCTCTGAGTACATCATCTCTATGCAAATGTGAGTGGATTTAAACAGAATCAGATGCACCTGAACCCCGAGATCATGCCATCATGCAGAGAAGGGAGTGCAGTTGCAATGCAATCCTACCTGTCTGGCTCCACGTCCACTATGCCCATGACAATGATCTTCTTCCCTGGACGCATGCCGCCCCGGATGCGTCCGTTGAATGGCACCGTCTATGCAAGGCACATTTACCTGATAAGACCGGTGTGCGCATCAAATGTGGGTATAACTAAAAAGGTGCTAGTGCAAATTTCTTACCAGGAGACGTGATAAATCTTCTTTGTCGGGTGAGATGAGGCCGGGGTTTCCCAGCGAGTCGTTCAGATGGTCATCTTCGACATTCTTCAAAACCGGTGACAAAGAAAATAACACACAAACTGTCATTTAGCGCTTGATAGGCTATTGGTAATGTATGGGTATGTCCACGCCACACAGCCGACATGAGGCGTGTAATGTATTTAGCACTACAAACACACGGCGCTGCCTTGCATGCGGCCGTCCCCAACAATAAAGAATGCAGCGGACCTGTCATGTTGCTCAAAGCAGCTCGTTTGGGTGAGCCATGTGAGATCATGAATTAGTCTGTCGGGCTGCAAATTGGCCGCATCCTGCACGGTTAATGCGCTACGACTGAAATGCGCACACATGCAAAGCGGCCGGCTGAGCAGCGGCCTAGGTGAGCAGGCACGGCGGGGGAATCTCGCCACAAACACACAGAATTTCCTATCACCTTCTTGCCCAGATGAAAGAAGGCTCGACGTGCGCTCTGAAACGCCCTGCACACGGCGCATCCCGATTACAATAAATCCCCGGTGCGCGTTCATAATCCACATAACGGTTCGCTTAAATCGCGCTCTAGGCCGCCACGCACCGAAATTACCTACGGATACATTTCATTCCCACCCCGGCTTTCCCCTGCAATTCCAAAATACTCACTATTCCGTCCTTTTCCGCTGCCTGCACCGCCATCTTGAGCAGAATAGCATAGGATGCTTATCAGAGCAGAGGCAGCCCTGCCGGGGAATGTGTCAGCGTCGTGGCACTGACTCAGGACTCAGGATATTCCTGTTCCTGCTGCTGCTATTCCTAGGTATCCACGTCTAACCGGGGCTAGACCAGGCCTGGCAGCAAGTGGAGGCACCTAGCAGGACATTCTTCTGCCTGTATTGTCTGTCTGAAATGGGTGGATATCTGCTGACGTATGCTTTATAATAATTACAGACTAAAAGCTTAATCCCCGTCTGTTGGAGAGAGCTAATCAGAGAGATTTTCCCGCAACCCTTCACCCAATTAGGGTGCGCGCTCTTGGGCTCTTTTAAGCTGAATTTCCAAATTGGAATAATAGCATGTGAGTTCAAGCTTGGAATATAGCTATCCTGGTGAATGCAAAAGCAGCGAGGTGGTTTGTGGTCACAGACAGTGCTCCAAAAGTCACATGTGGTGTGTTCAGTCTGGCCCAGTGGCGCACTGGCCTAATTGGCCGAAGTTCGAGCATTCAATATTTCTGAATGATTAATCCATAGGCCTCTGAGGCCACGCCACGCTATAAATAGACCAGTTTCTGTCGAGTTGTAAGCCTGGAACACTCTTTTTTTTTTTTTTTTTTATTGAATGATTTT
>OMLB01055624.1:23603-33828 GCA_900302555.1 Myripristis jacobus
TTCGAATGCTTTGCAATCAAATTTGGGGTCTTTCCCCATCCTGACAGGCCTTTGTGGAGGCTCTGCAGGTTGCGAGCGCAGCAGCGTCAGCCGCAGCAGCTGAATAACAGAACGACGGGCATGTTTCATCGCCTTTGCCGTGGCATATAATGCAGATGTGTTTCATTTGAGGAAGGCGATGATGAGCCTTGTCGTTTTGACACCAGGAAGAGAGGGAGGGGGTTGGGGGAAGCGCATTTGGCAGTCCACCGCAGTGCAGCGATCACACACCGTGCGGCGCGTCGACGTGAAAGCGGAGACGGGAAAGCGTAGCAGCTGGTCGGTGGATGTAGGCTACCGGGGAGCAGCTTATAAATAGCCCACAAACTCCGCAATTTCTGCACGACGGCGTGTCACCCGCTTGGTTTGGCTGCCGAATCCGGAGTGCGCCTGTCAAGCCTTTTATTCTGTTTTTTATTCTAGGAGGAATTGGTGGTGACGCAAGTTCGCTACTTGGCAGGCGAGGCAGGAATTCTTTCTGAGCAGGATATGAAAGAAAGGAGCAGGTTGGTTCATGTGAGCTGTTATTTCTGCAGGGGAAACTGTCGACTCATAGGAGCCCGCTGGGGCGCAATCTAGTGATTTCCCTAAAATATATATGTTTCTAGGCCAAAGACGAGGGTCATATGTTGAACACGGAGGCTGTGCAGCAGAGTGGGCGGGTCAGGTGTGCAGACGGTGCCGACAGGTGGATTCTTGAGGGGGGAATCCGCCATCGGGGACCCAACCAGTTCTTCCACTCTACACCTACACTTGTGAAGTGGTTATGTCAGCTGATGTTTCACGCGCGGATTAGACCTTGCTTTCACACGCTGCACACACACATACACACAGGCGTCGCAGCAGCTGCTCTCCATCCCTTTACACTCTCTCCCTCTTGTTTGATTCATCTGTCCAGGTGAGTGTTTGCTCTCATCATGTTCTTTTCACTAGAAGGAAAATCTGATCATCATCACATTTGATTGAAGCGGTTGATCGGTGAGAGGCAGCACAGATAAGATTGTTGTCTAAAACTGCCACAAGTCAGTCACAGCAGGCTAATTCAAAGAGAATGCATCGTGGTGTGTTTTGGTGATCATATGTCATTGCAGATGTAGGCTACAGTGTCAAAGGTGAGGCTATAACCACATGTGGCAGATTACATGATGCATTCTGACTAATCTCCCCACTGGGAGATGAGAGATGTTGGATTAAGAGGAGATGGAGATCAGGGGAAACCTGTGAAAGAATCCTGGGATTAGAGATTACTGGGCAAATGATTGTTTTACGACCCAGATATTTGGCTGCTGATGCTTGGCAAGATGTACACAGACTGCCAGGAATATGAGAGCTTGAGACAAACTGCTGCTGACATGTGAATTTGACAGAAATTTGTATTCATCAAGGTTTTTGGGGGCAGATGGAGAAACAAGTTTGACTCTTCAGTTGGATTCTTGAACAAGGCTAATGTCGCCTCCTGTCAGCAGCGCCTGGGCGGCTGGGTGACTGGTTTACTAAGCAGCGTGGAGCACGCTGTCTTTCAGATTTGTGGTGCACCACGCCAAGCTCTGTACAGAAATTAAACTCAATTACAGTGACTCATCCCGTCATTTCAAAAGCAAAAAATATTCAGGACAAAAAAAAATCAGCAGGTCAGCCCTGTGAAACCAAGAACCAAGGAGCTTTTTTTTTGAAAGATTTTACTGCACCATCTTAACAAAATTAACTTTATTTCTTTTTGTTTTTAATTTTTTAACCATTTTTTCTTTCTTTTTTGGGTCACTTTTTGCTGATTTGCTTGTTGCCTTTTCCCCATGTTTCTGAAAGAAATCAAGTCAGTTTTCTCAGCTTTCAAAGGTTTCAGTAGCTTGTGACAGGCACCTGAATGCAGCCTAAGAAGATGCAACAGGGATGAACAATGCAAAAACTAAAACTATTTGGTGATTTGACTAACCATAACAATTTGCAGATGGAATAAAGTGTGGGGGACAGAAGGGACAGCTTCCGGAAGGGGCTTTTTTTTCCAGAAAGAACAAAGTTTTTACCCCAGCCAGGAGTGCCTAAATCTTATTATGTAATTGCCATTGAAATGTTTGCACATGCATTTTTAGCTTTGTGTGGTGAGGTGCTTGATTATGCTGCTTGAGTACACCAAGCCATTGAATGCTGAATAGTGAATGAGTGTCTGCTGTAGAGTGCTCAACATAGTGAAGAATGCAAATGCGATTTATAGAGAAACAGAAGCGGCAAATAAATTAGTGATGATGCTTTTAGGCTCAGCTCAGGACCTGCATTATCTTCAAGGACATGAAGTGAACCTAAGTTATTAAAGTGTCAGTGCCTACAGTATCTGTCGTAGTATTATCTAACATAACAGGTAGGCCGTATATTGTTTCCAAAATCCTACTTGTGTAATTATCAGGTATGTGACATGTACTTACCTCTGCATGAGACTGTACAAGTGTATCATAGTTGCATAGCGTTCTCTCTCAGCAGGCACGTGTGTGAGGTCATATTATTCTTCATGTTACTCACATCCTTGCACATCGATTATACTCCTTTGTGTCTCTGATCAGAATGGTGTTCCTCTCTTGCAGTTGAAACAGGGCAACATGAAGGCTGATCTGGAGGCTCCTCCGTGCCCAGAACCGGAGGGACTGGCGATCCGGTGTCGAGACGTGTGCCGGTCCTACGGCAAGCTGAAGGTCCTCAGCAACCTCAACCTGACTGTGCCACAGGGACACATGTGAGTGGTGATCGTTACTGTGATTTTAGTAATGTTTGACACTCCTTCCCCTATTTTATCCTGGCGAATGAATAAAGCATCTGTGTGTGTGCTGTTTTTATGCATTGAATGTGAAAAGTAAAAACCTACATTGAACAAATGGGTAAAGCTCCAATACCCAAACATAACACTATATTATCTGCTCCATAGTTAATACTATGGGTGGGAATCACTGGGTGAATGGCGATACCATACTATGACAATATTTAACCCACAATAACGATGGTATCATGGTACATACAATTCTGCACTATATTGTAAGATAATCAGCTGTGATACATCACAATATCTGTAACTGAGGAAGAAAAATATACCCTGGAAAAGACAAAATAATTTTTCAGTGAGCAGGAATCAGTCATAGTCAGTTTTAATATGCACAGCAACTGCAACATAAATATGCCAGGCCAGTTTCAGTTAAAATACCTAAAGGCAGGGAACAAATACATCTCATAGGAACTCAAATATTTATCTTTGCAAATTAAGTTGAAAACTGGATTATATATCTGTGCAAATGAAGTTGAAAGTTCAAATATCGATACATGGCCAAAGTGTATCGATAATATATCAGAAGAGGAAGTGTTGCAATATGTCAATATTTCGATATTTTGTTCCAGCTCTAAATACGTAATTTAGAAGAAGTTATTCCTGTGAGTTGTCTGAGGAGCGGTGCTTCACTTTTCGGGTTAACAGCGATGCTTTCACGTTTAAAGGGCATCTCTCAAAAGAAGTTGGTTTGTGATTGTTTGTTAGCGACAAGGCATGCTCTTTTTTTTTTTTTTTGCCAAAACGTCAAAAGGTCTTTATTGAATGGTTACATGCCTGCACATTTTGACCATATAGTCTTCATCAGGGGAAAACAAGTCAGGGCAAAAACATGTAGCATGTAGCCCATTAGATGCAGTCTTTTTTGATGTTTAGGCAAGAACGTATTCCTTGGTGATTTTTCGTTTTGGCTCTGTGATCACTAACAGTAACAGGCCAGACTCTAATGTTTGCTGATGTATGCTTTGGGAGCAACCAGCCCTAGAAATCACAATATGTGTCCATCCCTTTCATTATACAGATTATACAGTTACAGATATTCATGGACTTAGTATAAGGGCTGACATTCAGCCAGGTGCAGGCTGGCCCAGTATTTCTTTTACATGAACTTCCTTTTAACCAGGCAGATCATTCAAGAACAGATTTATTTTTAATGGTTTGTGAGAGGGAGGATGTTAATAGGAAAGTGGGCAGCAATCCAAGAGGCCAGGCAGTTTGAGCAAAGCAAAAGAAAGTGTGATAATGACGATGATACCACATGAATCTATCTCTGTGTTTATCTCCGTGGACTTGTTCTCCTTTTGCAAACGTGCACTCAACATGCAAATGTGGCTGGCATTCTTGGGTGAGGTCAAGACCTGGTTGGAACCTGTCTATTCGTCCTGTCCTTTGTCATGTATTCACTGGCTGATCAGTTGTTAAAGTCTCCGTTTCTTTTCAAGACTGTCAGGTTTGTCTTCAGTAGATCAGATTTGTAGAAAAGTTGCAGGCAGCTCTGGACTTCATTACCCAGAAGTGATGTTTCAGTAAGGTGCACGTTCCTTGGATCTAAATTTCTTCATCTGAATGGCTGAAGGGTAAAGTCATGCTTTTCATGGAGTGTTCCCACACTGCTGTTTGGAATTTCAGAAGAATTTTGTCATGACTGCACAGCCTCTGTTTTTCCCACGGATGTTTGTCGTCCTTTGCGATGCCTGCCTGCAGTGTTGCTGCACTGACGCACAGCTTGATTCAAAGGGTAATAACGCACAAGAGCACCTGTTGTCACAAGCTCCTGCAGGCTAAGGCTTCACAGTTGATCGAAATATTATTGAAATCACAATATGGACAAGTGCAATATTCAAATCGCAGGAGTGAAAGTAGCATCTGTGACAAAACATTGTTGTAAATAAAGTGCTGAGGTGCTACAGAGACACTCTGGCCTACAAATTGTATTTTTCAGATGTAAGAAAACATAATTGTTTGGTACAGAGCACAGCAAAAAAAACAAAAAGAAAAAAAAACACTCATCATTTAATAGATTTTTAATTGAAAATAAAAATTATGATGCAAAGTTGAATGTTCCTACTAAAATCAGTGAGTCTTTACCATATCATTCATCCCTGGCTCTGAACCTGATAAACAGCTTGCGGTGACTTGGGTAAAAAAGATGAGGAAGTTTGGGAAAGAAAAGTAAAACCTAAGAGGGGAAGAGTCCAAGTGACAGCTGCCAGGTGCTTTACATTTTTTCATTTTGAATGTTTGGCTACTGCTTGAATGCAGATCAAGGATGAGTACACCAGGCAAATAAAAACTTCAGTTTGAAGTTTTTATTTGAAGGTGTGAATGTAAAGTGTGCTAAAATTACCTGCCTCTGCCTCTCAGTACCTACCATACTGATATTTCTTTGTGAATTTTACCTCAATTATAAGGTTAAACCAGAAATAGTTTGAAGCCCTATGAAATATACAGTGATAACTTCGCAGCATGGTGATGGAAGATTCCAATCACACTTGCTGCTAAAATATATTCTTAATATATATTTAGTAAAGTGGCTGGATTTTGGTTGTTATGACTTCTCTGTTTTTCCGTGAGTCTAACTCCCTCAAATATTTGTTCATGTCCTTGCTTTGCCATTTACAGAAAGGCTAAGATAACCTTTAAAAAGAGTAACAATTCACATGGTTCACATTTGGCATGAATCTATTCTGCAGCTTCCTTCAAAACCGGCTTGACTTCCTCCTGCTCTTCTCGCTTTGTCAAAAACGTCTGCTCTCAGAATACCATCCATTTATATTTAGTACACATGCTCACTGGCCAGAGGGCTGCTGATTGATTTGCAGTAACCACACGGCTCTGATGTGGTAGTCTCCATTACCTCTCTAACTTAACACACCACATTAAGATTCTGTTTTTGAATGCAAAGGTCCCATTAAGAGAGCAATGTCCCCTTTTTTATGATTGCACCAACAACAGCTTTAGAAAAACCAAGAATACAAAATATTTTCACAAATATCATAGGCTACCTCCTGGGATATCGTCAACTACAGTCATTTCATTTTGTATAACAGGCTTTTGCAACTTGTGCAGACTAACCTCCGGTCCTTTTGATGGCGTACAGTTTTGCTAGATAGGCTCTGGAACGTACTTACTTTCGGATTTATCTACCATCTGGTTATCTCTAAGTACTTACATTGTCATCGCCTATCTTTGTGCTGTGCTGAAAATACAGATAGGGTGTCTTGATGACCAGATAGGAAAGTATAAAGCGTCTTGGCCTCCGATGTTAAAGATAGGCCCTTGTTCTCCTGCCTTATTCATTATGAAAAGTTAAAAACTGTACAGAGATAGAGTATCTTTGAAGCTTCTTGCATGGCTGCCTGTAGGCCCACGGAGGCTTCAGTTTCTGTAACACGGCCCACTAGTTTCCATTCAGTTTGCTCACTTGATGACTGAGGAGGCTGAGCCATGTGTTGCTAACACTGTAAGACCTGAATTTGTGTGAGAAGAGGAAAACATCAGCTTAGAGAAAACCTACCAATGTATATAAGCCACTCTTTCTATAATAAGGTTTGAAAAGATCGTTCATCTTTTATGGTTGTCAAAAGGTCTCAGATAGAATTTATATATTTTTTTAATATCTCATTTATGTTTTTATTACCTCTGCCAGTCATATCAGAGGAAGTTACTGTATGTCAATCTGTCTGAATGTTTGTATGTTATCTCAAAATGTCATAAAAGACAGTGCATGAAATTTGGCGGACAGATAGTCATCGGCCCAAAGATCAGTTGATTAGATTTTGGTGGTGATTTTGATCTGTAATTTCTGCTGCTGGATGATTATTGTACTGGACATCGTACCTCCGGGACATCCAAGTCAGCTACTAAACAGCATGGCACCCACATGCAATTTTCTCTAAAAATCAAACATGGAAGGAAAAATTGGAAAACAAGCATCAAATGTTACAGAGGCTGCAGCTTTGGAGGTTTGTCCTCTTGTGCTTTTTAGTCTCACCTAAACTGTTTTTAACTCTTTTTTTTTTTCAGTTATGGTCTACTGGGTCCCAGTGGATGTGGGAAGACAACACTGTTGAAATGCATTGTGGGAACTCTGAAGATCTCATGGGGTCACATCAGTGTGCTGGGGAAGCCGCCTGCATTTCCTGGTCATGAGGTTCCAGGCAGGATGGTGGGCTACATGCCGCAGGTAAACAACACAGTGGTGGATTATGTTGTATTAATGTAACATGAGGACAAGTGTAAGACTGGGATAACATTTCACTGCCACAACTTGGAAGAGATCATGTGTTTAAGTCAGCAGAATGAACTGGTTTGAAATAAATTTGTTTATGAATTTAAAATAAATCACACATAAATAAATGACAGCAATGGTCTTGAATGTGTTGCTGTGAAAATAACCTGAAAAGTTGCATTGCTGCTGCATTGTTTACCTCTCACGTTGATACACTTGCTCAATTGGTGAGGCCAAAAAGGAGCAAAGTTCTGTTTTTCCTGTTTGTAAAATGCCACTGTAGGAGGCTGTGAAGGGTTTTTAAAAGTAAATCTGATATGACATGAACACAGCATTTCACACCGGGCGTCACATTTGGATGGCTGAATGTGATGCCTTCCTCCAGGAGGAAGTGGTGTGCGACCCAGAGAGGAGTGAAGCTGTAACGTGACACCCCACCTGATCCCAGGGTGCAGCTGATGTGCAGCTGTGGCGCCCTTGGCATAATTACTGTATGCTGATGCTGCAGTGCAGAGAAATGTTGCATGAATTGCATTCGTATTTTTTAGCTTTTTTTCTCAACTATTACTGGATTCCAAATCCTGCCTTATTGCCCTCAGTTGGGCACTTCATGTCCTAACACTTCCCACTGGTTATGATGAACTGTCTGCAGAAATCTGTGTCCTAATCTGCCACAAACAGCTTGTAGCGTGTAAAGGTAAAATTGCTTGTCTTATCTTATTTATTGCCTAAGTGTGCTTATCATTGAATGAAATATTTTCATATGCAGCTGCGGTCATCCTGACCTGTGCTGTGCTGGAGGCTAAATTTGATTTATTTGATTTGATTTGATTTGTTTTTATCTGATGCTTTTTTTCTTTTTTATGGTTTGTGTGACTGGCCAATGTGATGACACTGAATTTCCCAAATTTTTCAGTCATTTTATCATTAAAAGAAGGATGAAAAACACATCACACAATAGTATTTTTAACCTTTGAGGCACAGCAATGAGAAGGGATAACAGTGACCCCTGAGGTCCTTGACACTGCATAACAGTTCATCAAATGTTTTTCTGTTGAAATGGAATAAGACTTTGCACCTCACTCACGGCACTTTGTGTATTCAGCACAGTTAAGAGAAACGTTGTTGGCTCTGTGTTGCACAGGATCTGGCGTTATACAACGAGTTCACCATCAGCGACACCCTGACCTTCTTCGGCCGTATCCATGGCCTGACGTCAAAGGACACCCAGGCGCGCATGAACTTCCTCATCGACTTCCTGGATCTACCTCAGAAGCACAGCCTGGTCCGAAATCTCAGGTGAGGCAGATGCACCAAACGTCCAAACATAAAGGTGACATTTGTGCTGAGGATTACGATGCACAGTATGATCACCATTCTTTTTCAGGTTGACATTTTGCAAGTTACTAAATAATTTCCCTATGTAACAAAAATATACCCAGTTGGTCATTTTTCTCTCCCAGGGCTGACTGAGCTACATAGACATAAGGTTCAGCATGTAGTCATCAGTGCTGAATTGAGGCCATAATCCCTTGATACAGCTCATAAAGTAATTCAAACTGTGGCGTGGTGTCTTTGGACTTTGTCACCTTAATTACTGCACACACTCACACACACACTCACACACACACTCACACATACACACACTTCCTAGTCCAGAGACCCAGTGTTGATAACATGAATTTGAATATGAATTTGGCTGATAAGGGGACAAGCCAAAGTGTTAGAGAGACGCAGACAGACTCGTGTTTGTTACCCGCTGACGTTATGTACAAATGTCATGTCGGCTATGCCAGAAATTCTAGCCATTGTTTTGTTTTTCTTGCATGCATTTCAGTGTCAGAGCTACAAGACAATTTATTGTCACCGTCAGCCCTGGAGGCGGTGTATCAGTCAAGGAATTATTTTAAGTCTGCAGGAAAATACTGCGTGATTTGGTTCAAAATGCTGCTTTTATTACTATTACTTACTTACTTTCAGTTTGATTCAGGACATTGGTGTTCATCTACTTTCTTGAAGCTGTAGCCTACAAAGAGGTTATCATAACCAGACTATAAGGAAAATGTGGAACTGAAGGCTTTTATGTATCACTATGTCACTTGCAATATCAGTGGACATTTTTAAAGGTGCTATGTATAGCATTTTTAGACATTGATACAGTATATGCTTGCTAAATTAACTGAATTAGGATAACGATTATGGGCAAAATTTAAAACCACATTTCCAGTAAACTGAATTCATGCCGCATATGATGTGGCTTCTTACCATTCCTGCTCCTTCAGTATTTATTAGGCTGTACTAGAGAATGAACATGTTGGAAGTAATTTTTTATTTTTTTTTTCATTTTTGTCAGTCTTTTACTTCATCCGCCATCTGCCATTGACAGAAACTTTGAAAGCTTTATCTCCATGATCACCAGAAGAACTGCCTCTTTTCCTGTTTCCTGTTTTGTGCCGTAAAGCAGTACAGCTGATTTCCATCCAATTACCTCGTATCAGACAATGCTAAACAGTTCAGAACCCGGCAGAGGCCGCCAGTTGTCTTAGTTTTGATCATGTTTCTGTATGATAATTTTACTGCTCCCTCTAAAATAATATGATAATGATTTATTGATGTTACATGTGGCACTTTTAATTTAATTAATTGAAAGTGAGCCTGAACACGGAGTCACTGAAGTCAAAGCAGTTGCATTTATTTCTCTTGCAGCAAGGAGACAAGTCAGTACAATAGTGCAGAGGTATCTGAAGAAAAGTTGAGCATGTGAGTCTTTATGTGCATGATTGTTGTCCAGTCATACACGTCATTGTTGCTATGGAGACTCACCTAGGAAGTGAAATAAGTGGGGTGCAGTGCAAGATGCTACGGTGCAAGATGCTACAGTTGCGTTCTTATGGTGAGAGCGAACATGAACAACAAGAAGATACATGAGAACGCTGTGTTCGAACATTGTGCACTGACACTTTGTTCTTTCTTACTTAGTATAAAATAGGCAGCACATTTTTCTAACAGAGCCCCAGCCCCTTTCCGTCACTGACCACCAGTGGCAGTTCTTGGACACTCAGAGGAATATTGGTGACTCTACCAGGCTTTACCCGATACCCAGAGAACAGGGGACATACAGTATGTAGAAACATTATCGGAAATCAGAT
>OMLB01055624.1:33848-49521 GCA_900302555.1 Myripristis jacobus
CAGATGCCACTGCTTGTCACATGACGCTGCCCACCATCCACCCCTCTCCCAAATAAAAGTAGAAAGCAGCTTACTTACTTATATCCATTATTTATGCCTGTAAGCTGTGCTCAAGACTTGTCGATGGTGTAATTCCTCAGTCACCTGTGGAAGTTGATATAAGTCAAAGTACATAATGTCCCTTTAAGCTTGGATGAGGGTAACCGCAGCTTATGAGTGAATCCTTAATTGATCCCTTGTTCTTTGGATGTAATTATCCCTTTTCTAACCAGTTTTACAACTCGTCATTTCTTATCTTATCATACTCTTATTTATCATCATTTTATCATACTCTTATTAATGCAGGTGCTGGCTAATACCTGCACACCAAGTTTAACTTTAACCGCTAACCTTAAGCCAGTAATCCTAGACTGTGTTTACCGTTCGTGATGTGAAAAATATTTGTGCTATGAGTAAGCGCACCATGTGCCTCAGCGACGCACTGTCTCTTCCTCTTCCCTCTCTCTTTCCCTCTCTCTGCCTGTCAGTCCTTTCGCTTTCATCCTTAATAAATCATAACATTGATTTGCTTGCAGTAATGTGATCATCTTTTGAGATGCAGTCAGAAATATTTATTATTTATGTTGTCAAATTAGAATGCCCTTTCCTCCACTTGTCCCTTGCTCAAGACTTGTTGTTTTTCTCAGTGTTGTCAGGCAGGTTTGTCTTGCAGGTTTTGTTGCTGTTACTCTCGGCTCCCGCTACACACTGAGGAGGATTAGTTTAGACAATTACGAACGTGGGAGATTCAACCCTGTCATCTGAAGGCTGACTCTACCTTTCTTGCTCTTTTTTTTTTTTTACCTTTCTCACGATCTGTTTCTCTCTCGCTCTCCCTCTAGTGGGGGTCAGAGACGGAGGGTGTCGCTCGGTGCAGCTCTGCTTCAAAATCCAGAGCTGCTCATTTTGGATGAGCCAACAGTTGGAGTGGACCCTGTGCTCAGGGCTAAGTATGCACACACTAATGCTTTCACAATTCACCACTTGAAAAAGCAGCTTTGTTCTTATGTTTGACACCCAGAAGCACATCCAAAAACATCAGGAAAAGGCCGTCTTCACAGCAGCCATTTTGACATAAAATAGCAGGGTAAACGCAGGTGTTACTAATGACATTAATTAAGTTTCCATTTAAAGGAAGCAGAGTCTTTCCAGTGAGCCTGCATGAACAACAGCAGGACCCTGGCTCTCTTAGACCTGAATGGAACTGAAGCTTCATTAATATCATTAGTAACACCCGTGTTTACCATGCTATTTCATGTCAAAAAGGTCTGTTGGACAAACACCATCATTTCACAAATTATCTTCTGAAAAGTGTGTGTGTTGGAAACAAACTAGTCTCAAAATTAAAGAGGAGTATATTGTAGCGTCACATGTTCTGCTGATATACTGTACATGAACCATTTACTACCAGAACCTCTAGGTAGCCAGGTAGCAGCTAAGTAGCTAGTAAGCTAGCTAACTTCCTAGCTAATTTCCAGAACAAGTCAGAAACACATTTTTGAGAGTACTTTGCTCCAATCCCATTGTGTAATTGCACCACAAAAGCTTTGACAAACCAGCAAGTTAGCAAGCTAATGGTTCTTGGCAAAGCTAAGCTCCTACCGCCTGCTGTGTGGTAATCTCAGTGAGTAAGGGGGTCAAGAGTTGTGTAATTTGGTTCAGGTTTTGGTGTCATTTCCTTTTTTTTTCTAGGATCTGGCAGCATCTGGTAGAGATTGTGAAGACAGGAAAAGTCTCTGTCATCATCACCACGCATTACATAGAGGAGGCCAGACAAGCCAATGTGGTGAGATATGCATACATACATGCACACACAAGGTGGGCTGTGTGTAAATGCGCACACAGAAACACAGACCACCATAAAGCCACTGACAGAGAGGAAATTAATAGAACAGTGCACCCCCATCCACATTAGTTTTTGTGAGCAGGCAGCTATGGCCCCCTCATACAGGAACAATGGGCCCTTTGATGCCTCCTCTGTGTCACCATGTTAGGAAAAGAGTATCCAATATTAGTTTTGACAGTTTAGACAAAGGCTCAAATTGAGTTAGAGAGAAAAAAGAGCGGGGAATCTTACCATGGAGTTTCCGTGGACGCTCTTGTGCCCTTACTTGCAATTTTAAGCTATTGAAGAATGCTGATTTCATTTTTGATTATCACTTTTGCAATTTTTTTGCATTATAATTTTTCACCTTAGTTTAGAGTCACATTGATTTGAGTACAGTCAGTGTGCTGTGGCATGGTTTTGGTGACAGTGCAGCAACACCTGTGTTTTTTTAAGCAGCTTTTACCATCCAATCATGGCGGGATGTATTAGGTCTGCACAAAAGTTAGATTTTGCTCATGTTGGACCCTCACGTGCAGTTAGTGTAATCAGTTTAATGTCAGTTTAAAGAGACACAGAGCAGGAAAAGCAATGCACACATGCATTTGAATAAATACACGCACAGAAAGTGTTATAGCCATTATTCACCGAATTCAGGACAAAAGGACTTCACACAGAGTACAAAGGGATTAGGAATGATACTCCACAGCCTGGAGACCACATGTATCACCCTGCATATGTGCATTTAACATCATGTAGCCCTCCCTACTGGTCAGCCCGGTAGCTGGCTTAGTCTAAATCCAATCATTCCTGCAAAGTTCATGTTCTTTCAGCAGTAATCTTCTTTGTGCAAAGTCCATAAAGTCTATATAGACTTGTACTAACTACTGATGATTGATGTCAGGACTAAGTTGCTTAGTTTGTAGATTAGGCCGACTCAGACTGGTTGGAGAAACTCTCAGAGGTCCTTGGTTGACGAATCAAACAGAAGTTTAATACATGCACGGAGAGATGAGCTGTGCACACTGTTGGACATGGAGGTTCTCTAAAGTGTGAATCTGTACAGGACGTTTTTTTAGGGAAGAGAGGAAAGAAAAAGAAAGTAACTTAAGATCATGTGGCTGAGGAATGACAAGTGTCTGGTTTGGTTGAAGGTCAGGAGAAGCATTTGTATAAAACTAAAGGTGCACCCGTGCAAAGACCCTGGTAAGCCTTCAGTTACAGGCTGCTACCATGGGTCACTTTTTTGAGATTATTTGGCCTCTTCTCTCTCTTCTTTTGTAAAGAATGTAAGGAAAGCTGCTGCACTGAGGCATAAGACATAAGCACAGCTATCTGAGATGCCAACAGGCTGAGATTTCACTTCTCTCTTCTGGCAGTTTTTATTTGATAGCATAATCACATGCCTGAGAAAAAGTACCCCGTATCTCCCCCAACTTCCTGGACCATGTCCCCCTCCCCTCTCCCGGGTCATCTTCCACTGCTCACTGTTTGTGCATGTGTGCATGAATATGTGTGCACTAGACCTAATGAGTCAGGGAGGCGTGCACTAACGTATGAGAGACTAGCAAGTTCATCAAACTGTAAACTTTGCTGATAAGTTATGACAGTTTTGATAGTTACCTGCTGAAACGTCAGTAGCTGTGCAGCTGAGTGAACAAAGTCAGCACTATCTCAACCACCAAGTGCTCCTGTTACTTATAAACAAAGCTTACATTTCTATGAGATGTGTGTATCACTTGCAAATGAGTGAGACTGATACATGATATATCGGGCTAAATTTGGCCTTTGATTAAACAGTGGATACCAGCCAGTCTCATGAAGCCTTCACTTATACTTGATTGTCTTTGTTATTTAAATGTTAATTAAGGTCTGCTCTCTCAGGGAATTTGGTATACCACCGATGAAGTGCAGTGTGTCACCCTGTCTTAAGGAGCTTGCTAAGCCTAGAGTAATTTCATAAGTTCACTGGAGGGGTTTAGTGTCCCATGATGGTCTTTGTGTTGTTTCAGAAGCTTTTCCACTTTGAGAAGGATACGATTAGGGGGTCAACACAAAATACTTTTTCGGGCACGGTCAGCTTTCACCATATTGAAATTAACTTAACAAAATATATTGGCGACTTCAATCTAAAGCTCAGTGTGTACATGTTGTGCTTACTCTGTGTTTTCTAGAGAGTTCTGTAATAACCTTCTACCATGTCAAGAGGTCACACTCCTCTGCGACTGACTCTGTGTGTGGTTGTGTTTGTCAGCAGTCATAATAGGGCTAAGTAGACTATTGCTTCTATAACCCCATAACCCCAGATTTCCCTCAAGGCATTACCTAAAGACTCCGTGTTATTTTGCCTTGACATTGATGCTGCGGCCAAGCAGAGCCAGACACTAAAACGCTGTCTCACAGCTCAGCTAGCTAACGTCCAAAGAATTCCCAGGTAAATTCTTGAACTGCCTCTGTGACAATTACAGAGCCGACTTGATGTAACTGTGTCAGGCAGAGTAGCGCATGGCCCAACAATGCATCACTTCATCTCCGAGGAATAATGTTGCTAGGTCAGGTCAACCTTCCCTTCTGTTGTTCTGTCAGGTTTCACTCTTTCAGTCGATTACACCATGCAGTCCCGGGTCACATAGTCTCTGCAAACAGCTTTTATGGTTTGTGTGACCCACATCAGAGCTGGACGGGATAGGCTTGCCAGATAAGACAGTACAAGTTACAGAAACCAGTTCAAGGTGCTTTTCTACATTTTAAACCTTGCAATTTCTTGAATGTCCTAATGTGGTAAAGAAAAAAAAATTGTTACATTTCAAAGAGATTAAAACAAAAGGTAACATTTACTGGTATTTACTACTAATTGATGCAGGACTAACTGTGCAGAATTCAAGTAATTACCTGCAGTATTTATATAAAAAAAATACATTTGTTTCCTATCCTCTATCACTGATTGATGTGACATAGTAGTGATTCAACCTAAAGCCAGTTCATGAAAATCTCTAGTGCACAGGAAATAATGCTAATTCTTACATTTCTGACAGGAGCAACTTTGAAACAGATTTGTGTGGAATAAACAGAAGAATCAGGCAGTTAGCATGAGCTGTGGTAGCCAAGAAAATCCAAGAAAAAAGACATCACACCACTAAACACGCTGTTTTATGGCCCATAAGTGCAGGCAAAGCAACAGAGGCTTAGCACCAAAGATGTTGTAACATGAAAAGTGTCCCTTGGATTACTATTCTGAATTCATTAAACGAATAATTCCTCCAATACACCTGTCCTCTCTGCAGGTTGGTCTCATGCGAAATGGCCGCCTGCTGGCAGAAGGGCCTCCAGAAGCAGTGATGAAGCAGCACAGTGCATCAGTGAGTACTGGTTCACAACACCACAGGCTGTACGCACGCCCAAGGGTGCTGGGGATGCAATTCCTAAAAGTCCTAAAGTTGATGCTTGTAGTTGCACGGTGAATGCAAGCATCAGTATTACAATTAGAAAGTATTCTATGATCTATGTTGGCCCATACTCGTTTCTGTTCCAGACCCTGGAGCATGCCTTCCTGCAGCTGTGTGAGACGTCAGACCAGGTGGGCTCAACTCCGCAGAGCAGGGTCCTAGAGGACAGCCAGTCGTTTGAGAGCGGGCGGGACGAGAGTCGGCCAATTCTTGGAGTTGGACTAGAGTCTACAGACGAACTACCCAAATATTCAGGTAATTCTCTAAAAGAGGTGTTTATGTCTTAGCTGTGATTTTCATTTTTGACATATTTTGAAAAGTTGAAAATCTTAAATTGAATTCTAGGTCACAGACAATTTGTGTTAAGGCATTTTTGGTAAAAATAGCACATACTCCCATTATTTTGGACAGGACTGCTATTGTAGGTGTTTTTTTGGCTTTATTTGTGTTGTCCCTGGTTTGCAGTTTAATCTTAAGTCTGATATCAGTACTATTTCAGATATTCTCTATGGCCTCTTTAGTCTTTGTATCATGAAGACTGTGTGTGTGTGTGTGTGTGTGTGCACAGTTGACTGGAAGGTGCGAGTCAGGCATGTGCTGCCAAAGTGGAGGAACATTGCCGCCCTGATGATCAAAACCATGGTGCGGATGAAGAGAATGCCAGGGTGAGGAGGTTGATGGTGATGATAATGACGATGATCTAAAAATCAATAGAATCCTGACTCAATGGCCCAAACCCCTACAATATACAGTATTTTTTTTTTTTTAACTTATTTTTCATTTATTTTTCACAAATGCTCATTTGGTAGTAATACATCAAACATATGTAGCTAATGGCTGCACTGTAAAATAGTGCTCCCTCTCTATGTGGCTGCCATACCTCCTCCTGTAGCTGCACTCATCAGGGGTGAGGTTAATTAACCCCATGTGTGCATAATTCATCTAATTATGGAGAGGTGATGTACGACTGTGATTTTACTGTATCTTTTAAATGTCTTCAGAAAGGTCAGAGGACCAAAACCTTGACAAGACAAGATCCTTCTTGTATGTGCAGGACTATTTTCTCTCTGTTCTTGAAAAAAACCCACTACCTGATGTTCAGTAAACTGGGTGAAATCAAATACACGCACCAAAATGTGATTAGTTTTTTTTTTTGTTGTTGTTGCAAAAAGCTCAAGTTATCTTATGACATCAAAATAGTTAATACTGAGTTTTATTTTCATGTCAGCTCAATTATATAGTAGTTATGAAACAATCACAGTGATGATGACCACGTACAGTCATAAACATTTAACCTCTGGCATATAAACGCTGAAAATCAGTGAAGCCAAACCCATAGCCTGCAGTGTGAATTCTCCAAATATTCACTAAATATAACTGGGACCAAATTGTTCTCGGAAAAGTCAGTTGCAAATGAAACATGTTTTCCAGACTTTACTAAATATCTGATATTTAGTAAAGGGGCAATAAAAAGACAGATTTATTTGCAAAGCGACATGTCCATAAAGCCCAACTGTGTGTGACTCCTTTTTATTTGCAGGTCATTGTGTTTCCAGTTCTTGCTGCCCGTCATCCAGATCTCTCTGATGTGTCTGTGCATCGGAGGAGACCCCAAAGGGATCCAGGTTGCCGTGGTGAACAACGAGACCTCCCCCTCCTCTTACAGCTACTCCCTGCTCTCCTTCCTGGACAACTCCAGTGTGGAACAGGTACTGATTTTACTAATACACATGAAATTGGACAATGTGCAGCATGATTACAGTCAGTTTCTAATCGTAATGTATGACAGCTAAAGACGAACTTGGTCATTTTTATAGCTCCACACAAACATCTCCTGTGTGAAAGACTGGAGCAATATTTAGAAAAGAATCATGACTTGAAGTGGCCGTCAGGGAGTAGCTCAGGCGAGTGAGAACCGATTCAGCGTAGAGAGGAAATCACAAGGTCTTTCTCAAGATTTTCTTTCACATTCACCTTTTAGCACCTTTCACTTCTGCTTCAGGCACAACATATTCGAAACTGACTTCTAGTAAAGGGGGAAGTGTATGAAAGTGTGCGGTGTGGACAGCCGTTGCACCCACTTTTTTTTTTTTTTTTTTGGCTCAGAAACAGTTTTCATGCGCTGTTTAACATCCACACAGAAATATGTGTACAGTCCTTTCCATACATAAGTGTTAAGCACCCTTGAGCAAGGCATACAGCCCACACCTGCTCCAGTGTAGCTGTTAAGTGAGCGACTGTACAGGCCTGAGGTGTGAACGTACGTAACTGTGTACAAATGTGAAGCAGAGTTTTGCTGAAAAAGTGTGTGCTCAGTCAACACTCACTGGTTAAACAAAGGCTTATATGTCTATGTAGTGTATAATAACATGTCTGTGGCTTTTGTCCTCCTGTATTCAAGGTGCCCTTGTCCCATGCAGAGGCTTTCACTGGGATCTATAACGGAGAGTACTGGGGTGTCATTGGCTTCAGCAAGAACTTCACCAGCTACCTGACCAAGAGGTGAGAGACAGTGCTTCATGTAGTCTGTCTTAATCGGGTTCTCACAGCACTGAACAGCTGTATATTGCTCAGCTCTCAAACACTGCATCAGAATAATGAGAGTCACAGCAGCGGTAGTCTGAGCTGACATGTCTTGACTTGGACCTTCTTCCTCTCCTGTCTTTGGACACTCCCTGCTGGTGACGCTTTTTTTTTTTTTTTTTTACCTCGGACATTAGAGTGGGATGGGTTTTGGCTGCCAGCAGGATATCAGACCAAAATCAACAGATTAACTTTCCTTGCCAGTTGGCAAAGACACTTAATCATATGACTTGGCTCAGGTAATGCTATTTTGCAGTGTAGACTGGTGTTTTTAACATACCTGTAACGCAGTGCTAATTCCACTGTATTTAAGAAATGTCTGTAGGCGTGTGTGTGTGTGTGTGTGTGTGTGTGTGCGCGCGCATGCATCAGAAGGGTTTTCACTAGTTGAACTCAACCCACATTTAACCACACCAGCTATTTCAAAATGCCAATGTAACACACAGCGGTCAGTATTCCAGTACATTTTAGTGAAAAAAACATACTAACACAGTGACACTCATGTGAGCCATAGCGCACACACACACACACACACACACACACCTACACACACACATACACACAGGTACGGAGAGAGAAAGGCATTTGCTGATGATTTATTGTTCTACAGGCACCTCTTAGGCATGTGGCAGACAGAGTATTGTTTCCCTGTTTCTTTCTTTCTTTCACACACACACACACACACACACACACACACACACATACACACACACACACAGGTGCAGACAGTAGACCACACCAGCCCACACCGACTCCCATCATGTGATGATGAGTCAGCATTCAAGGATAAAGGGTACAAGGTGTTGGTTGTTTCTATAATTGTGAATCACTGCTGTGTGTGTGTGTGTGTGTGTGTGTGTGTGTGTGCGTGTGTGTGCATGCGTGTGTGTCTTACCGGGGTAGAAAGTCTGGTCCTTCCTGTCCCTAATTCATGGCTTAGTGCCGACCAATCACATGCTGATTTTGTCATCATCATGTGTTGTTCATGTGACTCTGTCATGGCCCAAACGTTATTGTCATGCAGGGTTTGTTGTCTCCCCGTGGGAAAACGAGTTTCTCCTCACTGAGCTGTTGCAGGGATTCAAAGAGTCGTGGCATATCATTTGGGTGATTCAGGGTTTGTGTGAATTGACTCGTGGTTGCCCACTTCCCCTTTGTGTGTCTGAATTAATGGGTAGATCTTTTTAACAGCAGCCTTTTGACGTGAATCGCAGGTAAACGCAGGCGCTGCTAATGACACTGACTAAGGTTCAGTCAGGTGTAGCAGAGTGTTTCCAGTGGGCCTGCATGGGTAGCACCAGAACCAGCACCATTAATGTCATCAGCTGTGTTTACCTGCTAGTCATGTCAAAATGTCTGCTGTGAAAAATCTATTGTGTGGTCTGTTGCATTTACATTTCAGCTGACATCCACAGTACTTGCAGATCAGATGTGATTCCACAAGGTCTGCATTTAAACAAAGAAAAACAAAAAGCTGGGTGCACAGCATGACAGGATGCTGGTTGAAATAAAACAGGTCTGTGAAAGTTTAATTAATAATGTGCAAATGATAGCAAAGATTATGCAAATGAGGTCAAGTCTCTCCTATAGTGGAATGAACATATTACCCTGCAACTACTGCGTCTTAGATTATGTTAAACATGCCATATTTATTTTTATTTAGTATTTTATCTCAAACAAAACTGTAGGATTTGTCCTACTTTAACAGGCCTGGATGATGTTCTGCCCGAGAAAATCCTAATGACAGCCAGGACAAATTTGACCTATTTCTCATATCGACAGAAGTTTTCATTTTGGGGCGCTATTTCGTTTTAAAGCCGGTATCAGCCAATACCCATAATGTCACATATTGTCACATCAGGGCAGTTATTTGACTGTATTTGATTTTATTCAGTGGTGTTTTGCACACTTCTCATTTCTTTTTTAGGATAGAACATGGAGCTGACTACAAAAGCTGCAACTTGTTTTTCCTGGTGTCACAAGAGCTTGTTTTCTCAGCTATTTTGCCATTTTACATATTCACTACAGTATTCTGACATGAATAACAGGTAACCAGGACCTTAATTGATGTCATTAGTAACACCTGTGCTTATCTGCTATTTCATGTCAAAATGGCTGCTATGAAAAAGCTCCATATCAACATTTAGTACATTTTAGTAAACTGAAGTCAATGAAATAAAATCTTTTCAGCAACTTTGCTCACCTACCAAACTGCTTAAACAAAGGAAAGACTTTATTTAAACCAATTAAATAAAGAAAATGATATGATACAAAACAGGTATCTATTAATAGACCATGCTTGTACTAAGACAGCTCTGCAGCAGGTTATAATAAGAGCTAAGCAACTAAATGCAAAGCAGTCGTGTTTGGCCTGCATGTACCATTATCTACAGATTGGAGTTGTAGTTTACAAACATTTCTCAAAGATTATCTGGGGGTAGAAATAATCTTGATGTGCTAATTTTTTGGTCAAATAAAAGTTGTGCACTTGATATAAACTAAAAAAATAGTTTCATAGTTCATAGGACACTGTGTTGTCCTGTAGTGAATGCCAAAATGCTGCGGCCCCCTGCAATTAAAGGTACAGCGTTGCACCCTCTCTCAGATGGCGTCTGCTGTGCTGTATCTCTATCTTGCTATCAACAGAGTGATTATCTCCTTATCATGTGTGGCTCCGCTTGAACTAATGTACCACATCAGATGCACCACAGCATGTTTATGTAGATAATGAAATCTGAACAGACAAGACAAGATGCACACAGTCTGCATTTATGTCAACATTCACGTATGATTTTTTGCTTGAATTGAAACATGTGCGTTCCAGTTTTATTGATCGGTGAATGCAGTGATGTTTCTCTGATGCTGACCCTTCTTGTGATTTTACAGGATGCTCCAGCGCACGGTTTCCAGAGACGTGGTCGATGGAGGATCAGTGCACGTCTGGCTCGACCTGACTAGTAAGCTGTGGGCCTGGTTCAGTCCCAAACCCTCATGCTCGTTAGTCTCTTAGTTAGAATGGCTCTGTTTCGTTGACTCAATCTTAAATGTGAAAATTTTCCTGGCGAGTCGCAGTATGCCTCACTGTTCCTGAGCTGCAGTCCAAAGTGCAGCGTCATTAAAAATGTATACCTCAAATTCATGACTCGAGACCCCAGAAGTACAGGCTGTTCTGTCCTCTGCTGTTCCAGCTGTGTCTGTAAATGCCCAAAAATAGTTCATAACTGGAATACAGGAGATTTCATGCCAGAAATTATTGTGTAAGATTGGCATCGCACATCTCATTTTGGAATTAAATTCTTCACATGTGCACTTAAATTTTATGACATGGTGAAGTTTGATGGTGCAGGTTCAATTGGTCACGTAATCGTGTTTAAAATACTATAAATCTATACAGGAAAATAACATCAGTCAGAAAAGACCTATTGCAGAATGTCACTGAAGGAAACATTATGTCTGAATGAGCTAAACTGAAGGTCAAAAACAATAATCACTGTTTCTTTTTCCTGTAGATCGACAAATTGCCATTATGCTCCAGAAAAAAATACACGAGGCCTTTGAGGTACTTTCTACTTTCTACTGTGTGTTTTGTTACCTCACATGTGGAGGTGATTGCCAGATTTATTTTTACCCGGAGAGGTGTCGTCAGAATCACTCTAACAAGTACAACAAGTGCACTAGCACCTCAGGTTCTTGTGAAGGGCAGGGAGTAAAAAATCCAGCTGTAAAAATACACAGTGCTCTGGTGTCATGGTGTTGTAACTAGAGAATCACTGAGCAAAATATTGCATTCATCAGCTGACTTTGCCACATCACCAATACTAGTCCATGCTTGTGGCTTCTGCTGCACGTCCTGGTATACCAGACGGATCTGCAGCACCTCAACAGTGCATATAGACACTCCGCTAAACACTGTGCACGGCAAAAAGTATTATACACACACTGTCTGTTGAAGCTACAATCCTGATGTCTGCTTGACTTGTGCAGCAACTTTAAAAATGAATTCCAAGACTCTGTGCCCCAGAATGTAAACAGTTTGTATTTAGCAAACATTGCTGGCCAGTTGCTGTGATTCATAAGGAACTTGGCACAGTCAGTGCTGTCTGGACAGGATCTGTATGACAGGACAGTGTTGACAGTGTAATTTAGTGTATGGCAAGTCCATCCATTCATTTAAACAAGATACCAATGACAATTTGGTTTTAGCACAGCATTTTTTGCGAATGTGTGCTTGTTTCCATACAGCAGGCTGCTAGTCACCCCAGACACTTCAGCAGCATGTGACACAGATATCCAACAGTGATCGAGTTACAGCTGCAACTAATGATTATTTTAACAATTATTAAATCGATTAATCTGATTATTCTGATTTTCATGATTAACTGATTGATTGTTTGGTCCCTACAATGTCAGAAAATGGTGATGGCCCATCATGACGTCCTCAAATACCTTGTTTTGTCCCAACCAACAACCCACAACCCAAAGAAATTTAGTTTACTGTCATAGAGGACTAAAGAAAGTGGAAAATATTCACATCTGAGAAGCTGCAGTTAGAGAATCGGAAAATCTTCTTCTTCAAAATGACTCAGTATGATTAATTGATTATCAGAATAGTGGGCAACTAATTGATTATTCAACCAGTCGTTGCAGCTCTAGGTCGAATGCTTGTTGTGCACTGTAACATCCGGTACTATGTGTTATTAGCACTGTTCAAACTGTGTCCTCTGTCCACAGGCTTTTGTTGACAATAAGTTGGGTAGTATGGCCTACCTGGTGGCCCTGCCTATAAAGGTAAAAAATATGTGTGTGTGTGTGTGTGTGTGTGTGTGTGTATCCTGAATGAATAGTGTGAAGAAGAACTTCAACAGCGTGAAAACATGTTTCTGCTAATATTATATGTAGATTATGAAGTCAGTTTAAATCATACTTTTTTGTACTTTTTGTCCTCTAGTTTGAGGAGCCAGTCTACGGCAGCCAAAACACAGACTTCACTACGTTTGTGACACCAGGAGCTGTTCTCAGGTCAGTGAAGGGTGACACTGGTTGGAGAGCTGCTATCAACTGTCAGGATTTCCTAAAATATGTGAAAAACCTATGATTTTTTTTTTTTAATATATATTGGCTCAGGCTTTTGTTCATGCATGAATGACTTATTAAACATTTTTAACTAGTATTAAGTAGGTAGTATCCTGCTGCTTTTTCTCAGGAGCATTTCATCAGTATTGGCCACTGGGAATTCAACCAGCAACTCTTCCACAGTGACCAACTCGCCAACCTGTTGTTTGACTCTCTCTTTTTTCTCTCCCTGTCCCTCCTCTTCCTCTCCACCCGTCCAGTATCACCTTCTACCTGGCGGTGGGTCTGACGGCTCTCTCCTTTGTCCTGGAGCGCAAGGAGGGTCTTTTGGACAGATGCTGGGTCGCAGGTGAGAGGTCAAAGTTCATGCTGCTGCCAAACTGACATATGACTGGAGTACATAGTGTGCAGTTTTCATTTATTAGAATTTATGGGTATACTTTTTTCTTGATAATATATCTGATCTTCACACATGACCTTCTGCATTTTAAAACACACATGAAGGATATGCTTTTAGCTGACTTAGTTTGGTGTGCGTTTATCCTGTTTTTTGCCAGTATGTCAGTTTTTTAATGAATGAATGAAAAAAGTGCATCAACCGGCCGATTGATGCACGGCAGAGCACACAAGTTATTCATTTTCCTCCTTTCGGTGAGAATCAAAGGTGTTTGAATTTGATCCGTATATTTCTAAAATCACACAGAGACCGAATACAGCCGTTAAATCTGATCTCACCAGATGAGTGCATCATTTAACCAAACTTTTAGAAACTGCCACTAGGTGGAGTAACAGGATCACAGCACCAGCAGTGATGTGACGCTGACATTGTCCAGCACGGAAAAACATCCATCCATCAGTCCATTTTCCATACACACTTATTCCTACCTAAGGGTAACGGCTTTGGCTGGAGGACATCCCAGCATGCATTGTGAGGAAGGCATGGAAACATCTTGAGCAATATGGAAAACAGTTGCTTTTCACCGACCATGAATCAGTGATTTCTATGCTTTCAATTGGTATATTATCTACCAGGGACCCATGAATTACTTTGTTTGAATTATTTATGCTCGTATCAAGCCGTATTTTATTGTAATTTCTATTCTCCTTCTCTGTGTGTGTGTGTGTACCAGGTGTGAGCTCTCTGGAGACCATGCTGGCCCACCTCTTCTCTCAGCTGTTTGTCATCAGCGTTCAAATCATCCTGCTGCTCCTCTTCATCCTGCTCGTCTTCAAGGTGTGACTCCCAAACAGGCACACGAAGGAACAACAACACAGCCATCTCCTCCTCACACACACACACACAAAGCTGACACACACTGAGACAAAATTAAACTTTATTGATTGGAAATTAGGTCAGTGAAGCAGCAAAAAGCTTTCAGATTCAGCAGGGGGAGAAAAAAAAAAAGAAGTAGAATGCGTGCACGAAGAGAGAATGCAGAATAAGCCGTAAAAAGAAATAAAGAATGCAAAACAATAAATAGAATATAAACAATTCTTGGGTTTTATGAGCGTACGCCACTGACAGTGCTGTAAGACAAGCTCTTCTGGCAGCGTCAGTGGAAGCCATTGCCTATGAATCACTGAGCACTCTGACTTGTTTTCACGTCCAAGGGTCAAAAATAGACAACAGCAAGAAAACAGAGAAGGTACAGTTTAATAAATGCCTCATGACGACTAGATTTATAATGGAAATTGGAGCAGGTTTCTATTAGTCACCTTCCAGATTTAAAGCTGAACCAGTGGTAGAAAACTGAAAAAGAAGAAGTGACGCCACACCTTTTCTCCGGAGGTTTTGTCCCGTCGACCTTCCATGTCATCCATTCTTCATCACAAGGCCAGCACTTGTTTGCAAACACAAACCGCTGGGTCAATTCTGCTCAGCTGACCGTAAATCAGTGTTAAACCGATAGTCACATTATAAGATTTCCTGTTCTAATTAAAGACCAAAGTCACTGTTGAAGCCATTTTTTGGAGATTGGAAGACTTATTAAAAAAGCAGAAAGCCTCTAAAAATACTACAAAGCCTGGAATCATGATGTTCCTATAGATGATTGATATGAAGGGAGGGGTTTTGATCCATTAAATATTACAGATTAAAGATTTCACCTCCCATATTGCTAAAATCTAACCTTTTTTTTTTTTTTACCCCACGTACAAACATTCACATCACCCACATGGAGCCATATTATATGAAAATAATGAACGTTTTTGACCATTAGACATATTTCTCTTATTCAAGGATAATAATTTTCTGGATCATTCCGGTTTTTCCTTAAAAATGTACATGTGGCAGCACACTAGGGAGGACATGTGGTGTAAATCTTGTTGTCCAACATGCGGCAAGCACCAGAGGTCAACAAGGTCACGCCTGGTGTGAGAACAATGAACCAATGGAAACACAGAGACCCTGCTCACTACTGATTTTCAATAGAATCAATAGAGTGAGAAGAAGGCACTCAAACTATGGGGAATGGATCGTGTGCATGTATGTGTGTGTCTCTGTGTGTTTGGATGCATGCACACCCATCGGCCCATGCTTGTGTGTGTGTGTGTGTGTGTGTGTGTGTGCCTGCATATGCCCATGTGCACGCGTTAATTAAGGTGCCGAAGTCCAAAGAGACCACCGCTCCATAAATCACTTCATGAGTTAGCCGTTTCCAAGGATCACTGTGGGATTGCCACGACAACAGCTCTTGATTGCTGTGGC
>OMLB01055625.1:0-27467 GCA_900302555.1 Myripristis jacobus
GGGGTCTGCTCTCCTCTGCCATGCCCCTGGCTGCCTCTGTTCTGCAGCAGTGGTTGCTATGGAACTGCAAATCAGCCTTTTAAACAGTGGCGCTCTAATGGATTTGAAGACAGTAAACAGAAACTACTGACTGCATCGTTACCTACATCTCAGAAATAAATGACTTTCAATACTCACACACACAGAGGGAACATTTTGTTCCTGTACCCAAGGCGGTGTATTTTCTGTCAGTCTGCAAGTCTCTCAGTTGTCTTTGCTTTATATGATAACAACAACCATGACAGTGATAATGATGTTTTATGATAATAATGACCACAGTGATGATGGTGATTTTATTACACTTGTCTTCCCCTCAGGACTGTATCCAGTTGAACCAGTATAAGCTGAAGAGTGAGATCGGGAAGGTGAGTTTGTCATCGGTTTCTGTCTTTGTGCTATTTCAGGTGCATTTGGAAAAACAACAGTGATTAGACTCTTTTTAATAGAAATGCACCAAGTTTTCTGCAGAGATTGCCCATCAACTTGCCTCAGAACATAGCCATCAAAATCTTCCATGTATCCACAGTGGATCATTCGCTCCAGTGCTCCACACCAACACTTTTGCACACTCTATGCTGAGTGATAGCAAACAGCATATCTTATCAAGGTAGTTTCCTCCAACAAAAGCTACATAACCTCACCCACTCCAAATGTAAGCAATTAATTTTGCAAACATGAATAAGCCACCATGTTGCGTGCTAACACCAGTGGTTTTTTGACCCATTTGGGGTTTGGGCTGAGACTGGTCATCCACTCGCTGTTTAATTAATGAGACCAGATGCCCAAAGTAGATCATCCTCTCCAGCACTTTATGCTTACACTTTAGCAAACTCCATCTTGAGTGATAGACAGCTAGCGTTTTTGTTGTATTCATGAATCTGTGACAGTTGTCAGTACATTTTGTATAATTTTATGCACCTTTTTTGTGCTTTTATTGCTTTTATATGTACTGTAATCAGAGGTTCCTTGTAAAAGAGAGGCCCTCCCTGTTTAAATAAAAGTTGTAATAATATGTTTTTGACTAATACTGTATTTACGCTATATCAGAGAGACCGGAAGTCGGTCTTTACAACTTGAGTGTTCGCTCGTTCGTTCAAATTGTTATGGAGTTGTCACACCAAACAAAACAGCTCTGGAGGCAAACAGCAAATACTAAAACTAATGCCAGCCTGTCATATGCATGGACTAAATATATGTATATAAAACTGTAAAGAAGCTTACATAGACTACCAAGGGGGCCGTCATAAGTATTTTTACTGACAGCATTCCATGATGAACTCCATTCCAGTTAGTAAATACAACTAGGGAGAAGGCAGTATAAGCCCCTCTTATAAATTTTTCTCTGTCCTGCTAAGTACACTGTTAGCACTTGCCAGCTTGATAATTGTATAAGTCAAATTTCTTCAAAGAGCTGACAAATCCTCAATTATCCATGAACAGTCAGCTGATAATTCTGGCCACCCAAGAAATCTGCTGTGACATGACTCACTTTCCTTTTGTCTCTGAAGTCGACCCATTTTGTATTTAACACATACAAGAGTTTTTGTCAGCTTTTTTTAAAGACGTGATTTTTGCTCGCTTGCTCTTATCAAAGAATAGGGAGCGGAGAAAAAGTATTGTTGGCCGACACACATCCAGGGGCAGTGTGTGTGGGAGGAGCCATTCTGTGCCACCAAAGAATAAAATGTTGTTGCTGAAGCTTGTTGAATAAAAGTGTTCACAGTTAAAGGGGATGGTGGTGTCTTCATAACACCCAGTATGGTGCCACAGTCTGTCAGCAAACTGTTGCTTTATTAATGTTAAGAAAACTCTCATTTCTCTAAACATCCTAACCAAATTTGTGTATGAACTACTCGAATATACATTTAGGCATCAATGAATGCTGTGTGCCAGATGAAGAAATTATAATATCTGTGTTTATTTTTGTGCATGAGAGGATGACAAAGTCCATGTATTAAACTGGATTCACTTGCTTGTTCCGCAGGGCTCCTACGGTGTGGTCAAACTTGCGTACAACGAAGATGACGACAAACATTATGTAAGTCACTGCAATAGTTTCACATATTGGCAACCTGATGTTTGATTCTGATTAATACATGATGTGTGGCCTCACATCACTAGATTCTTTATGGCAGTGTTTTCTCCCTAGGTCCTCAGCAGAATAAGAAATAGTTTTATCTCACTGTAAGTCACGAGGAATTGCTATGATACAAAGAAATGTATGATTGATTATTTCACAACCTCAGCACTTTGAATCCATTTGTCAGGGTTCAAGTAAGATGTCTAAACAATTAGATAATTAATACAAACCAAAATATCTTAGGGTTCATGAGACAAAATAACTTCAACTGGGGCTTTCACGGTTTAACAAAAGTCAAATTGGGTGTCTGAGAACCTGGAGCAGATTGAAAACCCCCTGCATTATTGTTTGTTTTTTACTGGTTCTTCTCAGTTTTTTTTCCTCCTCTTTTTTCCATCTCCAGTGTCTCACCTTGACTTTTTATCTTGTCGACTCCCGTCCTTTCCTTTAGAAGAAACTGAATTGAAATTGGCCTCCAGTGCCTCCACAGTAAATCTAAAACACTCTCCACGGACTTCATTTTTTCATCTGTCCAAGCTATCTCTTTTATAGCGAGCACTTGCTCTGAGGTTGTTTCAGGAGAAAGAATTTGGATACAAGTCACATAATGCCTGTGATGAGGTTGGATTTGGCATTTCCATGAAGGTGTTTTGCTCCAACAAGCACCACGTAGCCTCACCTGCTCCAAATGTAAACACTTTCTTTCACTAACATAAAATAAGCATGCAATGCGGTAGCGCCAGTGAAAATGTTTGGATTACTCATGCAGGCTCAAGCTGCCAGCTCTGGATGGGGTTTTAGGTGTACTTTTGAACTGAAGCCAGTGGGAGCTCTGAGGTAAACACAACCCAGTATTAAAATGCTGGTGTGTCTGTGTGCGGATAGTCTGATGCTGCAAACAGCAGGAGTTTATGTCAGGACGCGGGCAAGCATGATGAGATGGAGGAAGAAATATTATAACAAGCAAATGCTTATTTTAAGTCTCTGTTTCACAGTCTGCAGGGCAGCAAGACATAATGAGATGGCTAAAACAATGCAGAGCTCCAGAGCTGCCCGGATAAAACATAGTGTGAGAAAATCCAGGCGTAAATGAAGCATATGGTACTCACTGACCCTTTCCTCCCTCCCTTTGTTAAAATCCATCATCCATTTCCAGGCCTAGGATGATTGTTGAAGTTTACAACAAAGTTTTGCAGATCAAAATATTAACTGTCAGGTTTTTTTTGTATGTGCGCATCGGTGTGGATAAGCAACTCCAGATATGAATATGTTTTTTTTTTTCTTTTTTAATCTAACGTACATGTGTGTTGTGCATCTAATTTGTGTGTTTGTTGTACTTTGTATTGGATTTGTGTGATGCCGTGCTCGTATTTGATGCTAATTGGAGGGACAGATTGCAGGCTATTGCCATTCCTGGCTCAAATGAAAGATGGGAGGGTGATTTCTATTTTCTGGCAATGGGCACTGGCCTCACACGGTATCGATTGGATTTGAGTGTCCACCGAGTGAGCCTGTGCAGTCACACGCAACATCACACACACATACACACGCACACACACACACGTGGGTGCACACATGCACAGATACAGATACATATAACAAAAGTAGTTTTAGAGCTCCCAAAATCCTTGAAAGTTTATAGAGGAATACAAATTGTAAAAGCTACTGAATATGAGTAGATGCCCTTGAGTGTTTTACATCTTTTTTAAGTATGAGCCTCCATCGTCATCAATAAACCTCAGCTCTCTGGATTTATCTCCACCCTTGGATCCACACCTTTCAACCTGAGGAAAACACTAGAATGGGTATTTGTGTTGAAATAGCAGCAGTTTTACATTGAATGATTTCACCAAGACTTCTTGACTTTTTCACTGACATTCTAAAAATACATAAATATAATACCAAAGCAACACTATACATGATGTGAAAAGTGGATATTCTGGTTTAAGTGTCCAATACTTAAACAAATCACAGCTCAGCAATGTAAAAGTGCAGCTCTGTACATTGTGCATGTGTTTGTTCTTCACCCAGGCTTCTAATTACCAGACTCTCAATTTGACTGGCAGCCATCCAGTAGTGTTGATGCTGTTAAGCAATCTTAAAGGGCTGGAGCAAAGTCTAATTTGGGCAGAATTCACTCTGCATAATCCAAATCACTGGGGCATGGAATGTAAAGAGCTAATTATTAGCAGATATTTGCTCTCAGAAGCAGGAGCTGAATCTTTACTTCTCTTTCATTTTGTTTTAATGACCGGCTGGCTCTCCAAGTCACTGCCAGGAGGTGGCTGGAGAGGCTTAACGGAAGCAACACACACACAGACACACACAAACACTGTGTGAGACTGAGATGATGTGTGTATAGGAAGCAATATTCTGAGGCCTCGTACAAAATTCTCCAACATTGTTTTTACCGTTTGTTTAGGTGACACTAAAATTATTTAAACATAGAAAAATATGAATAAGCAATATGCTGCATCTTGGCAATTAGGGAACGTATTTATTTTGTTGGCAATTATACTGTGATATTTATTTCAAATCCACATGAATAAATGAAAGATGTTCTGTTTTTTGTGTTGTTGTTTTTTCTAAAGGAGGAAATGCAGGCCAATAACTCGCATTTGCTCTCAAGCCAGTCCAAAATTATTTCATGTTTTTCACTGATGGTTTGCTCACTCAGCCTGCACTGCCGGACGTAACATTTTGATTTTCATCTGTTAGCAAGCTTGAGGTGCGGAGCAGAGGCCTTTTTTTTAATAGTTAGCTTTACTACAGATTAAATTGCTAACAAATTTTAGAAATTGCCCACTGGCAATGGCACAGATCCAGACAGTTACAGTTACAGTTACAAGACAGTGCTAAAATCTGGCAAACTGAAGTCATAGTTGGTACCTTTTATTATCCCGCTCCCACAAAATACAAGTGTTGCCGCTTGGCATTTGGATCCCATTCAATAAAACTGCATACTTTGCCACTCCTGTGCATTTCTCAGCATATTTCCTTTTAATCAGAGCAGATCATGAGTACAGCTCACATTACCATTTAACTGTGTCTTTTAAGTGTTGTTTTCCATAATTATTCCTTTACACGATTATTCCTTTGTTGCAGAGGAAGTCATTCCATGTTTCTTGTTTGTGAATTTAATTCCTTGTAAGTCCACCCGCTGTGCCATCTGGATAGTAAGACTCTGAATTTTACCCTGAACAAAATATGGATTATATGGCTTACTAATGTCATCAAAGTTCTGCAAGGGAAAAGACTATCCATAAATCACCACTCTGTTTTCTCTAGGAATAAAAAGATGAATGATTTATTGCAGCCTTCTTGCTTGCAGTCTGTCCCTTGTACACAAAACCAAAGGCCACAAAGCCAGAAATCTGAAATAAAGGCTCATTGTTGATGTACAGTGACAGTAGAGTTTATTTGACAGATTATCAGCATATATTCCTGAACAATCAACACTGCAGACAAATAAATAGTAGCGAGACCTGAGCATCGCCAAGGAAAAAAACTTAGATTTAGTTATCTCAATCGTCAGTGCATGAGTCATGAGTAATATAATTGTACTTGCAAGTTAACAAATTGCAAATGCCTGCACAAGCCAAGCATCCAAAAGCAGCAATAATCCTGGAAAGCACTTTTTTTTTTAACCCTTTGATGATTGCATGCCCTAAGAGATGCTTTAACCCACAAGCGCACACACACACAAACACACCCACAGTCAGGAGACCATGGAAACGAGGCACAGTAAATAGGATCATGGGCATAGACACTGGGATATTTCGGGTGTCTGCACAGCCACTCAGACCACCGCCTCCAAAAGAAACCTGCAGTGCATCACTGTGCGTTTATTTTCAGTGTGGCTATATTAGAAGATCAAGCAGCTTCTACTGTTTCATACATTAGTGCTCAGGTTAAAGGAATATTCCAACATTTTGGGCAACATACCTTTTTTCCGACTTACCCAGACTGAGACAAGACTTACAATGCCATTTTCACCTCTGTACGTCCAGTGGTTCGGTTCATATGGGTAACATTTCTTGTTACTTTAACATAAAGACTTGAAGTCTATGGGAGTCATTAGCCGACTCCCTTAAAGGAAAAAAATAAACCTTACAGCAACTCCAAAGCTGTCTTATTTGCACAGTGTATCATGTGGATTTGAAATACATGTCTTGGGATTTTTCATTAGCTAGGCTAATGACTCCCATAAACTTGCTGCTCCACAATACATAGCTGGTAGCAGTGTATTGTGGAGACACCAACCTCCAGCTACCCACTGGCTGACATGTGATAAATATGAATTAGTTTCTCTCCGTTCCCTTTGACGTTTTTTTTCAACTAGTGAATATTCTGACTTTAGTTTTCTCCTTCTCTCTCTCTCTCACACACACACACACACGACACACACACAGACAGCACCTGCCGTCTGTGAGAACTTGATAGATGCCCTTTTCTGTGGAAGACCTCAGATGCTGCAGACTTATCTGTTCAGATGCTCCCCCAGCCATTTACAAGGTTAAATACCTTAGATAACAAATCCATTGACACTGCACCTTTCATGTTTTGGGCTCTGGTGCAGGTGCAAGGTAGGACACGGCCTCTGGTTGTGGAATAAATGGAGTAGCGGTGGCACTTTTGTAAGATCTTCAGGGTCTTCTGTGGTATTGTGGCAGCTACTGTTCTTGCTGTTCCAGCGGGAAACATTTTTAAAGCTGCGTAATCTTCTCAGATAGCCTGCAATCATCTGCTGCTCTGTACTAAGACTCTTTGAAAGTGTCATGCAATTACTGACTTCATTTCAATGCATTCCCAACAAAAAAACAATTTACCTACCCATTAATTATCAGTCTTTAGAGCGTATTCTAAAATGAGAATTGAGAATGAGCCAGACCTTAAACAGGTTTACTTTAAACCTTTTAACTTGGATTTTCCCTCAAATTTCCCCATCAAACTTCACACACACATTTTTTCATATTGTATGACAGTGTTACACACATTTTCTGTATCGGCTGGTGTAAGGCTTCACTGAAGCTGCATTACACTTACACTGAGTGAAACCAAAGATGCCATTGTTTTATGGCACCAGTATTACATCAAACAGAAAATATCTAGCTGTCTCGTGCATCATTTTTTGCACATTTCCCTCCACAGGATATATTTGATATCTTGGGATCTCCACCAGAATTTAAAATAAAATTATGTGGGTTTAAACCAAGCAAGGGAGTTAAAGAGAATAACAAATGTAACCTCTAACATGCATAGTAAGAAAAATAAACCTTCAAAATCTCATAGCTAATAACATAATAATGAAACACATCTCAATAACACTTCTTTTACCTATAGTAATTGGGTTGGGCATGCAGCTGTGTTTTCTGAGATGATGGAATATAAATAAGTTACTCCTGTTATTGAACATGTGACTGCATGTCAATAAAGTCATTAAATCTGGAGCAGTTATAGAGATTATTTTTGCAGATTACATCAAGCCTAACTTGTCTGGCTCCCCTTCTGCTGGATGTGATGACAGTGTGTGTGATGGATGCTCATGCTCCAGGGCTCACTGACAAACTCATTCTCCACTCTCTCACAGGCCATGAAGGTGGTGTCCAAGAAGAGGCTGATGAAGCAGTGTGGCTTCCCACGTAAGTCTATTCTATTCTATTCTATTCTATTTGTTTGTTTTAATCTGGTGTGCTCTAGTCTATACATTTTGCTTCTTAACCTGAAAAAGCTAAACACAAGTAGATGAATCTTTTTTTCTGTCATTTTTGCATTTAATATCAATGTAATTTTGAATGTTCCTTTTTTATTCTGACTAAAACAAAAAGCATTTTTTGTTAAAGTTGAATACTAGAGAATATGTAATGAAACGGAAGACATCAGAGGTCTTTTGGATGGGATGAATTTATATTAATACATTAAGTTATTAAATTGATTTATAATTGTAATTCTGATTATAATATATAATAATTTTATTGTTCTAACTAGGATATCATTGTAACATATCATTATGATCATTTCATTAATGTGTGAATGCATTGATATTTATGTTAATTTATAATTCCCATAAACTTGTAATTCAATCAATAAGTTATCAACTTCAACAAAAACTACATCCCATTATGTCATTCAGTAGCCATTAATTAATTAATTAATTAATTTAAAATGTTTGAGGGACAATAGACAGCATATTTTACCTATGAATGAGCAATATGTCCAGTTCCTGAATTACTAGCCATCAGTCAATGAATGTTTTTTGTTGTCGTTGTTGTTGTTATTGTTGTTGTCGTTGTTGTTGTTTAAATCGCGTGGGTTGTATGGTGGCCTGCAGGTCGCCCACCACCCAGAGGACCAAAGGCAGCACAAGGAGAGCAGCCCAAAATCTTAGGACCCCTTGAAAGGGTTTACCAGGAGATCGCCATCCTTAAGAAACTGGACCATCTAAACATAGTCAAGCTGGTGGAGGTGGGAGTCGCTCTGATTTTGGTTCTTGCTGCACACCAAAATAAAAATGAGCAAATACAAGTCTCAAGCACTGACTGCTTTATTTTCATTCAGAGTCCAACCAGGGAGTTAGTTCCGTTAGTTTCTTCTCTCATTAATTAGAGTTTCAGTTTTATACTGAAAACTGGCCAAGCTAGTGACATCAGGATTTGGAGAGCTATTTCTTAATTTTTTCTGTTTCATAATCTGACATTGTTCTGATGATACAGTTATGATGCTGTGGCATTTTTCCCACCTCCTTGTTCCAATGTGCTCATTGTTGCCTAGCATTATAGAAATGCCTTCTCTTCCGTCACTTATTCAATTTTTTAAATGCACATAATCATTTTAAAACTTTCACAGGAATTTATTGTCAGCCACAAAAAAAAGTTTTTCGCCATGGATTATTGCACTTAACATTTGCCATCTCAGAAATTTAGTTTTGATATCATTTGGCACTGATTGAAAGCAAATGTCATCTTAGGTTAGTGCGTTAATTTTCTAGAGAACTGTTCCTTTGATGGTAGCATATACAGGAATTTTTTGGAAAGGGAGGGAGGGTGCACTGGAAAATGGATTTGACATTCACTGTGTGGCCGGGATTATCCTTGAAAGACCTTCAGATAACATAAAACAGTTTGATGCTACTGTACTTAGCGCAATACACGCTATGAATTTATGTCATAACAATTCACGTCAGCTTACAGAGCGGTTAAAACCTATTCCACAAATGGGCAAAGTGACTTTAGATGGGCTTACCCTCCAGCACATCCCTGGTGATATCTCTGTGGCGGTCCTCTCGCTGGACCTTAAAGAGATTTATTACTGGAAAAACACAGGTTCTCCTCTCTAAAGGGATCCTGTTATTCTCAACAGCCAAAGCACTCACGCTGAGTTGTGAAATTTCTAAGACAGATAGGCTTTCAAGTTCTACAGAGGCGGCTGTTTGGGGAAGATGAGAGCTGATTTTGAGACGTGACTTGAGATGCCCGACGCTCCCCTGCGATATCATCAGTGTTTTTCGATCCCGGCCAGATGGCGGGGGCAAGGCGGCCATGGTGGAGAGTTTGGGAGTCAGTCAGTCTGAAAGCTGTCTGGTTGTCTGGCTGGCTAGGGCGTCGAGTGTGCCAGCAATAGAGAGTTTTTTTTAAGTAAAAGTGGAGCTCCCTTGTGTTCTCACTTCCCCAGCAGATACACACACACACACATATACATACACATATATATGTATGTGCACTCCTCACTTCTCTTTTTTGTCTGCCCTCTTTCCTCCCTCTCTCTCTCTGAATGGGCATATGTGGGCAATTGGCAAATCTGTTCCCTCGCTCTGTATCCGTCTCTGTTCATCCTTTTAGTCAGGCTGTGCTTGGGTCAGGATCACATTCATTTTTGGCTGTCAACCGATTCCTGTGAGACTGCGGTCCAGTCCATCTAATTATGAATAGGCGTTTTCTCTCATTCTGAAAGATTAAAGCCCACAGTTTGAGGAAAAGATTAAAAATGATTTGCCAGAGTCTTTTTGCAATTTTTATCCGCTCATCCCTCTCCTGCACACCTATCTCATGAAATAGGTGTGCTCAGCGTTCTTGTAAGCAAATAATATCTGAAAATAGTGTATGAAAAATATTATATTGAGGGAACACAGGGCTCCAGGAACACATATGTGCCACGGATTGACAGCTACAAGAACAGCAGCTCCTTTAGAGTGAGCGACCTTTGGTAACTTATCAATGTTGTATCTTATTCCAGGCAGCAAAACTGGAAATAACACGCAACTCCCTGACAAATGGTCTTATTCGTTGGATCCCTTGTGGTCTTTTTTCAAAGTTGTCATGGTTTTGCCAAGCTGTATCTGTGCGTTTTTAAATGCGACCTAGCTTTTATCTCAACTTGCAGCTGTTGTTCTCCCAATACCCTCAAACAGACGATTGCGTACATAACATAACATGCAGATGTTGTATGCGATACTGGACATTTGCCCCATGCATTATCACTCAGCTGACCCTGAGGTTCTCACCTGGAAAGTCTCCCTTCATGATGCTTATGTTAATGTTGCAGGTGTTGGATGATCCTGCGGAGGACAACCTTCACATGGGTATGCAGACCATGTTCAGTTTTTGTTTTCCTCCCTTTCTCTCGTGGTTTTCTATCTCTCAGCCTATAGCACTTGGCACATACGCCACCAATGAGTTTCTTACAACGTATTCATAATTCAGATCATCTCCCAGTCCTTCCACACCACCTCGGGGCCCACACATTATGCAGAGTCCTTCCATCAGTCCTGCTAGGTCACAGTTAGGATGGCTGCTGGTGTGAAACGTTAAACTCTTTATGTGCTTAATGTGGGGCTAATTCAGGCTCTTGATGATCTAGTGGTAGGCTGTTAATGTGCTGCTAAGGTATTGTCTCAGTGGCAGCAGTGGTCAAACCCAGCTGGCTGACTGAATGAATGAAAGAATAAATTGCTTGGACTTACATGTTCCTCTCTCCCTCTCCCCTTCCTTTTTTCTGACAGTGTTTGAGCTAATGCACAAGGGGTGAGTACAGGACATGTCCTTTTTTAATAATTGAGGGCTTATCCCTGCCACTCTTCTTCCATTGCCTCTTCATCTCTGCATTTCTCTATCCCTCCATCCCCGCCTCGGTCTCCACGGTTTTCCCCTTTACTACTCCAAGCCGACATGGTGCCGTTGTTTTTTCCACCCCGGGCTTCAAAGGGATTCATAATGCTCTTGCTTTTCACAGTAATTACGGATACCACTGAGCCTTGTAAATGTTTCAAATCCTGATACGTGAGCTGTATTTCCTCCCACACCAGTGAGAAATTGTGCTGATCTAATGATATGACACTTAATATCTTCATAAGCAAATGTGAGGGGGTGGAGGGGAGGGGGTCGATACAGTAGCCTATTATTTCACATACTGGAAGTAAATAAAGGTTACACTCCTGCGCACCATCTGCACTATATTTTATTTATGTAACGTTTCGGTGCTTTGACCTTCCTCGGGTATGCCTGAGGAAGGTCAGTGTTAAAGTACAGATGATGTGTGCAAGTCTAACCTTTATTTGCAAATTTCTGCCATTCACCCAGCAGCCGTCATTCAGGTACTTTTTGCTTCATTGTTGTGTACATACTGGAAGTATGTACATAATTACTTTCTGGCCCCAATGAACACATTTTTTGAAGATGCTAGACTGTTTTCATGGCCATATTCCACACAGTATGTCCATGCTTGTATGTATTCAATATCTATAACGCTTACCAGGCTTATTACTTAAATACAGATTAAAATTAGAAAAGCAATACATAGAAAACTGACACAATTCCATGCATCTCACCAAAAATCATTCAGTCAGTGTCAATTTATGTAACAATAACAATATATTTAACTAAAGATTTTAAATAATAATTAGGTCTTATTAGGTCTTATCTAGAATAGAATAACTGTTTTTATAGGAGTGGGTTTTACAATCCAGACTTATTCTTTATGTATTTTTTAATGTAAATCTATGTTGCTTTTTTTTAATTCCCTCAAACATATCACCGACAGATGTGCGGTCTGCTGGCTAAAATACATTAGCGAAAAACCTGCTTGTTTTCTTCCAGTTTTCCAAAAGTGTGCCACAGTGCAGTAAACAGTGTCGTGTTGCTGTTGGAGCAGCTGTCACAGCTGAGCTCTGTGCACAGAATGGAGCTACAACAATATGATGCTGTTATTTCATTCCACTGTTTTTGGTCTTTACAGTTCTTACTGAATCATTTCCCCTCATATTTTGTCTTTAATTACACTGAATTTTTTTAATTAATTTTTTAAAGTAATAATCTGAGTAGGTTACGGTTAGGATCTAATTCCATAGCACAGTGTTTGAGAACCGCTAGTCTAATTATTATTTTTTCCATACCGTTTGAGACTGTTCAGTGACAGAAAGGCAAGGTGGTCTGGATTTACTCTGGTTGGTTGGTGGGTCCATAAACAAAAGAGTCAATGGTGGTCGGCACAGAACAGGGCCAAAGCACCACCGATTCAGCGAGCCATGTAC
This sequence comes from Myripristis jacobus, assembly GCA_900302555.1. NCBI lineage: Eukaryota > Metazoa > Chordata > Actinopteri > Holocentriformes > Holocentridae > Myripristis > Myripristis jacobus. The sequence goes on from OMLB01055625.1 coordinate 12,645, forward strand.
AGGAACAGGTTTTAACCCAATGCCCTTACACCAGTGTCCATGGCACCAACAGTCATGGTAGTTGGCACATTCCTCGCATGTGCCACCAAACCTTGCCAGGCAACCTGAAAAAGGCCTTTCCCAGTACCAGCAGTCAACGTAGACAGTAAGCAGGAAATAGATAGGAAACAGGCCTTTGTATGCCTATCACAAAGACGTTAGAGATTTTGAGCAACAGGTTCGACTCTGGTTCAAATGAATGAGAGGCGATGTCCTCAAGAAGTTAGCTGCTGCCCATAGAGGAGCTCATGTATGAAGCTTTTGTTAGCTATTCATACTATTATTCATAAAGCCCAAATGCATGGTGCATTGTTGTGACAAGGAAATCAATCCCTGTCATACATTACAAAGAAGACCAAAACACTTCCCTAATCCGGCCCTTCAAATACTATAGCCCTTCACCATCAAATGGCACCCACAAGATATTAAAAATAGTTTTTAAAAAACATCTACCCAATGAGCCTGAGATAAACATGCCGCAGCATTGTCAACCAAATATTACATACTTAATATGCCATTGCTATATTTAAATATGCTTTTCGTACAAATAAGCTTAATTTTATTGCCTAATAGCCTTATTAAAGTCTAGTTTTATTGGTAGAAAAAAACATCCAACCCATTAAAGTTTTGAGGCCAAGGTCAGCCCAGCTTTCCTTATTTTTTTCCAGAAATGCTGACCAAAGTAGCCCCCTCGCTTTTTCCAGTCTCTGCCTATCATTCATCCAAACAATGCTGCTATGTCTGCTACAACTAATAATACTATCTCTACCATTACTTCTGCACCACTGCTACTACTACTACTACAAGTCATGCTACATCTACTATCATTCTTGCTACTGCTGTTGTTTCTGCTACTACTGATACAGCTGTTATAAACACAGTAGACTCTACGCTTTACTTTACTACTTTACTAGTGGGTACCTCTACTACAACTAATTATTAGTAGTATTTTGTAAATGCTGTGTTCTTAATTTGCTTTTTGTCTCTGTTTTTTAAGCGTAGTAAAACTTAATTAAGGGAACTGTGCGAGCAAGCTTGTGCAAATGTCAAATAAAGTCTCTTGAACTTAAAATCACGGTGCTTGAAATGACAAAATGCTGCATAGGACATCTGGATTAGATGAAATAGCATTTGCCTTTAAATTGGAATCTCCCCACCTGCTGTTACTCAAATATGTTTGTGGTCACTGTTCACTACTGCCTGCTCTTGCTAGCAGTGGGATAGTAGCTCACCCCACCTTTCTAAATCTACAAATGTTAAAAATGCAAAGAATTCAGCTGCTTTTGGGGCTGCAAGGTTGCAACAGGTTTTTGGCTGGAGGAGTTGTATGGATTGCGTGTCCTTTCAACACAATTAATCCAGGGCGCTGGAGTATCACAGAATATTAATACAGAATTGACATTGATGAATAATAGAGGGTTGAATGATATAACAGGATTATGACTCTCTTTCCTACAGGCATGTGGAAGTTTTTTCTTTTGAGCCTGTGGAGATAGTGGTTTATTTATGTCCTGTGAGAAGTAAAGCAGCCAGCCAAATAGATACTAAGATGGGGAGGGGGTTAATCCATTTGCATATTTTCACATGGTTAATTGTACAATTACTCAAACCTGACTGTATGCCTGTTTTTTCTGTGTTGTCTGCCTGTGTGCCTGGATTTGCAGTCCAGTGATGGAGGTTCCCACAGACAATCCTTTCTCAGAGGAGCAGTCGAGGCTGTATTTCAGAGACATCATCCTGGGCATTGAGTATTGTAAGTACCTCAAGCAGAGAGCTAACATGATACATAATAATAAGGCAAGGTGATGCAAACCTGTTATATCCCATATGCTGTATGTGGGGATATATTTCATTTTTCTGACAGTTTTTTCAGTGCACAAGGAGCAAAGGTAAAACCCATTACCATAAGACTGTCCACTTCTAAAGATTTCTCTCCTTTAATGACTCTTTGACTATGGGACCCATTGCAATAATCAAAGTGTAATAGCTTTGGCAAAGGCATTTGGATCACAATCTCTAATATTTGCACTCTTACTACCCTTTGGGGAAAAAGGGGGTATTTGGCATGATGGTATTTTTCATTTTTTTCTTCCAAAGAACCATAGAGTTCTTGGCTCTCTGTGTCCATGTCGTAGAGGATCCGGCGGCTGTTGTGTGCTATACACCTCATCAGTATCGAGCCATCAGTCAATGAAGGGGTTTTACTCAGGCCATGTCCTCATTTGCTGAAGTAGATCCATTTCACAGAGCTACGAGCGCAATGATTTGTGTAGATCAATGCGGCCTCCCTTTCAGCTTTGAGGTGTATGTTGAAAAGGATGCTATGGAAACACTTTTTTTTTTCAGCAATGTTTTGTATGTTTCACTTTTGTCGAACATTTGCACTATTGAGCACACACACCTCATCGGAGCAGTGAGCTTTCAACATGTGTTTTTTTTTTTCCCCAGCTGGCAATATCAATAATTACAAATGAGCAAACGTACGTATAGTGGTGTTATACCTTATTTATCCCAAGGAAGACAGAGGTCAGGGTCAGTCACAGTGCATGTGGAGCTCGTAGGGAATCGATATCTTGCTCATGGACACTTCAGCTGAGCAGACAGTCGTCGCCAAGGGCATTGAATCGAATTCTTCCAACTGAAGGATGGTTTTGTCTTACCACTAAGCTGCCCCTGTCGACCTTCTTTAAAAGTTTTACCTCGGATGCAGGATAAAACATTACCCAGGACCACTTTGCTTTGTTTCTAAGGTCCATTTGATTTCACCCTTGTTGCAATTCCCCATTGGTGAGGTTCATGTGGGTAGGAGAGCACACTAATTGAACCCTGGTGCACACCAGATATTCAAGCCCGAGTCCACTTAATAGGCTCTGTTCCCACCTAGTATTAAAATGCGTCTTTGGTTTTCTGAACACAAGTGGACAGCTGTCAGTCTGTCCACACACACCTGGCATTGACCTCCATCTCCAAATGCATCTCGCCTGCCCACTTGAGTTTGCTCGTCCTTCTTCCATGCAAAAAGTAAAAATAAAATGGCATTAACAGGCAGCAGGTATTTAAAAAAAGGGGACATCTTTGTGCACTCCATCCTCATTTTAATGCACTCTCAATCACTGAAGATGCATTTCACACCTGTTACAGACTCGACCTGATCACATCCAGGCTCAGATTATTGAATTATTCCAGCAGGTCTGAGAGGTTTCTCGCTTAGGCGGATAAATTGACCTGTAATTGACCCGCGTCTAGGGTTAGAAAGAGTGTGTTAAATTGCGACAGGGCACGAATTTTAAGAAAGGCTGCCACCTCCAAATTTTATATGGAAGAAAAAACCCTGCATATTGTCAATACATATTTTAGGGTTAAGGTTAGCGTCCCAGACTACCTGTGAATGCGTCCCGGGATCCGATCACTGAGGATGCATTGAGGACGCATTGCTGTTGTTTACACCTGTACTCAGAGGTGTCACCTTGTGTTCGGACTTCTCAGGACAGATGTTAATACCAGATGGGATCAAGGCCGTAGAGATGATCGCATATCGGTTCCAAGTGAAGTCTAGAGTGCGTCGTTCGATGTATGAAAGTTAACCTAACTAGTGCATGATTTGCATTAATGCAAATGTCTCAGTGATTCAAAAGAATAAAACGGAGAAAAAAAACAAACTAAAAAACACACAAAATTACAAACTCTACGCATGAGGAAGCAAGGCAAAAGCCAGTTTTAGTCTTTAGTTGCTTTTTAAAACCTTCAGCAGAGCCAACAGATCATATCTCTGACGGAGTAGGAGAGGGGAATGAAGGCAAATAAGTAGCGATGGCAGGCACATGTGGGAGCCTGGCAGCATAGTGTGCCGTACCTCATTCGTCTCCCTTATAATGCAGTTATAAAATCATGACACTGTTGTAGTATCTCCAGCTTTATAAACAACAGTAGCGAGTGCTGATGGCAGAGGCTGCCGCCCACAGAGACAAGGAGGATAACTGCCATAAATGTGCCATGAGTTCCATGGCTCAGGTTATTCCTTCTATTAAGAACAGCATGTTTTTTTCTTACACGCTTTCTTCTTTGACCAATGACTGTCAAACATATCACTTTGGATAAGATAGGGTGCTCCACTTTCATTTGAGCTGTGTCAGTGCCAGCCAAACCACATGAAAACGTAACAATTTATCAAATGGCTTGTTAGTCTGAACCACACAAACGGACTGTTAGATATGAAAGTGACCTAAATTGAAAGTGAGTTGTGATAACAGCAGGTCCCCAAAGCAATCGGTGTCTCTTGATCAGCAGTTGATGAACTCTGTGGTGTTTTTTGTTGGAAAACGAAAAGGTTCAGTTAAAATGTAATGTTCTATTAAAGTGTGTCTTGTAAAATAAGAGCCTGAATTACTAGTGCTGTGTTTATTATGTTGATAGTCCTTCCATAGGTCATTGTCATTTCTGTCTCTTTGCTTTGGGTCTTATTAGTGCAAACAATTGTTAATTCCCAAGGCTTGTAATCTTGTCAAGTGTTGCACGTTTGATTAGGCATCCTCAGACATGAGGGCACCATTTATCCAATCAGTGGAGAGTCCAGGGCTAAGCCTCGGACCGCTGTTAAATGTTGAAGCTTAGAGAGCAGCTTAAGACTGCAATGAAGCCTCAGCCTTTACAGTACTTAGATGAACTTGAAATCCCAGTGCTCATATGATTTTTCTGTTGCAGCGATTAAACCAAGGTCAAAGCTCTGATGTCTTAACTGTCATAATCATCATGGGAGTGATCTGTCTGTGTATGTATGTGTGTTGGAGAGAAAGAGAGAGAGAGAGACCCAAGCAACGGCATCAGAAAGAGACACTGTCATTAAACTGTCTTCAAAGATGTGAGATGATTTTATTCATGTCATCCTGATTTATTATGAATGTGTCATCATGATCTTTAGAGAGCTGAGATTCTCTCCCCCTTTGGGAAATATTTCTGTCTGGGTGACAAGAATAAAACTAAACTGTCATGTTCTCACATGTTTGACCGCAGTGCCATTTAGGAAACACGGCTAGTCAGCTCCAAATGATACATTCCCTTGTCACCAATGTTTGGGTGAAAACTATGTATCTTGTATCTATGTATTATTTTTGGTGATTTTTGAAGTCATATCCTGAACTTCATTTGAAGATTTATCTGCTCCTCTATGGGTTAAGAAGGTTCTACAAACCTTGGGTTTATAATCCCTTTTCAATACTAATTAGATAAACTGAAAAATGCTTCTTCAGACTGTTTTTCTTAGTCCCTGAAAACTGATGAAATACATGGTGGAACAGATGGTCATGCTGGAACAGAAAGGGGCTTTCCCCAAATTGTTCCCACAAAGTTGGAACCACAGAATTGTCCAAAATGTCTTGGTAAGCTGAAGCATTAAGATTTCCCTTCACTGGAACTAAGGGGCAGAGGCCAACCCCAGAAAAACAAGCCCATAGCATTATCCCTCCTCCACCAAACAACATTCTCCTGGCATTGACCAAACCCAGACTCATCCATCAGACTGCCAGATAGAGAAACGTGATTCGTCACTCCACTGAACACATTTCCACTGCTCCAGAGTCCAGTGGCAGCGTACTTTACACCGCTCCATCCGACGCTTGGCTTTGTGCTGGGTGATATAAGGCTTGCATGTGGCTGCTCGGCCATGGAAACCCATGCCATGAAGCTCCCGGCACACAGTTTCTGTGCTGATGTTAATGCCATAGGGGGTTTGGAGCTCTGCAGTTATTGAGTCAGCGGAGCGTTGGCCACTTTTACACACTATGAGCCTCAGCACTCAGCGACCCTGCTCTGTGACTTTTCGTGGTCTGCCACTTGGTGGCTTCCACTTACAGTTGATCATGGAATATCTAGGAGGGACGAAATATCACAAACTGACTTGCTGCAATGGTGGCATCCTGTTATATTACTATTACAGCACCACGCTTAAATTCAGTGAGGTTTTTAGACTGAGCCATTCTTTCACAGATATTTGTAAAGGCAGACTGCATGGCTAGCTGGTTGATTTTATACACCTGTGGCAATGAGACCAAATGAAACACCTGAATTCAGTGACTAAAAGGTGTGTTCCAATATGTTTGTATCAGCACCAAATTTGACAATAGTAGTTTAGTAAGGAATTATAAGGAATGCAAAATACAGATCCCTATAAATTACCTTTTATTTGTCTCCAATGGTAGGAAAAAAATTTGTTCTGACATGCACATTTATGCATTTTTACACATTAGTTAATTTGAAAATGTATCTGTGTTGTGTCAGTATTCAACACAAAAAAAATAGAAATCTGATAGGATTAAATGTACTTTTTCTTGGAATCTGACTATGCTGTCTCTCCCTGCTCCTCAGTGCACTACCAAAAAATCGTCCACCGGGACATCAAGCCCTCTAACCTGCTACTGGGCGATGACGGCCATGTGAAGATAGCTGACTTTGGGGTCAGCAACCAGTTTGAGGGCAGTGATGCCATGCTGTCCAGTACAGCTGGCACTCCTGCCTTCATGGCACCGGAGACCCTTTCAGACAAGCGCAAGAGCTTCAGTGGTAAAGTAAGTTGCATGTGTGTCTGTGTGTGTGTGTGTGTCTGTGTGTGTGTATGCCTGTCTGTCTGTCTGTCTGTCTGTGTATCTGTGTTATGAGGAGAAGGTATTTTTTGTATTTTGTGTGAAACTAAGTTGCTCATCATCGATTGCATACTTAATAACACAATCTTAAATAAAAACTGCCTTGATTTGCAGCAGCATATCGCTATCATGGTAGAAAATAATACAAAACAATACAAAACAAATAATCAGCTCAGTATCACATTAATATTAAACTTTTCTTGTTATTGTGAGATGTTTTTCTCATTATAACAATACTTTCTTCCTGTAATAATTTCTTGTTAATATGACACACCACCTTATTTTATGATAACAGGAAACCTTTGTCATTGTAACAAGATACCAACTTCATCTGGTTTTTACATTTGAGATCTCAGTCAGCAGCTGACATCAACTGGCACTTGGCTTTCAGGAATGGACAGATCATGTTCATGGCTGAAAACAGGGGTGGCAGCAATAACCTGCTCTATATCATCATATACAGCATATATGCATATCTTCATCATCATCAGTGGATGGTATCATCAGTATTGTCCCTTGTGTTCAGTAACAGCAAAAAATCTCGCCATGTCTCAACCCAAACATTAACCAGAACTTGATAAGATATTGATGAATATAAATGATGATCAGTTTATTCATTCTCCTTACACTGTTTATTAGGCTGTAACAGATCATTTTCTCATTTGATATGAGAGGGTTTTTTTCAGTGAGATAAATTGTCTTATTCTAAAGAGAAAAGTTTTCATTATCATGTGAAAATATCTTGTCATACGATAATGTTTTAATTGCAGTTACAATCAAAAATGGCAAAATGTGTCCTTGATGCATTTAAGTTATTTTCTGGTATCAGATTTATGCTTTTGTGGTATTGTTTAAGAAATAACAAAATACATATACTTTGACTACACTGGTTATGTTTCTTGAGAACTCTTCTGCCATTCTTTCCCTCTAAGGGGATTGGTCAATAGCTGCCTCGCTTAACATGCACATTTTTGCAAATCAAGTCATCACCAAGTTTTTTGTCATGTTTGTTTTGTTTTTGGTTTGTGGAATACTACTGGATAATGAAATCCAGAAGAAACCCTTGCTCCTAGAAGGGAGATCTCCTGTAGCTTGCCAAGCTACATTACATACTAGGAACAAATGACTGCCAAGAGCCCGACCTCCGTTCCCATCCCCACTTCTGCCATCCTCCCTTTTTATGTAACCAGGTGAAAGACCTTTTACAGGAGATCGAGTCATGCTAAAGCTGTCAATGGTAATCACAGATGGCAGATTGACTTGATGTGGTCATTGAAGGACCCTGCATGTCTAGAAAAGAGGGCGCAGACTAGATTATTGATTGCAGACAAAAAGCCTTAAGGATCTAAGAGCCACTCAGTGCCTTAGCCTGCTGTTCTCTCAAGCTTTCACAGAATATGTGCAGTCCTAGTGCCTCTTTTTCTCTGATTAGTCGCTCATGCGCTTGCTGATTTGGATATGTTTGGCCCTTGTTGCAGAGTGTTTTGTGCTCATTATGCACCAGTATTCGTGATTTCAGCATAATTCAGCCGTGATAATAATATCAATATCATTATATTATAATATTTAATTGTTCACATCCATGTCAGTTTTAAGTGGCTGAAAAGCATGTTCATAGTTTCACATCTAGGAATGGAACAGGTTGGTCCTACAGCACTGTCTCTGATCAAAGATTGGCTTGGAGTGTGTTGTGCTGTGATGGATTGGCCTGGTTCAGGAGGCTAGTTTTATCAGCCCGTGCTTATCAAGCAATGGAACGGCGGCTGGGCAAGCAGGCGGTCTGCTGCTCAGAAGGGAAAAGAGGCTGCTGGGAGGGGAGAGGGGGGAGACTGATGGATGGTTGCAGCGTCAGGCTAGCGTGGCACTCTGCTGTTTGAGAGCAAATCTATCACTAAAAGGACAGGACTGGAGAATTCCCCCTCCCCCACCCCAAAAATGAGCTGCACTGAACTGATTTATGAGACCATGTGGATTCATGTATTTGCACATCCGTGGCTGAGCAAAGCCAGTCAGTGTGCGGATGGCTTCAGGTTGTTCCTAAATGTGTGTGTCATCAGTCTACATGTATCATTATCTCTTATTGAATCTTTCTTCCAGGCGCTTGATGTGTGGGCCATGGGAGTGACTCTCTACTGCTTCGTGTTTGGGAAGGCAAGTCTACCCATTTTCTCTCTGCCTCTCACCTATTACCAGCTTGCTCACAGACCTCAAACACAGCAGCGGTTAGTGGCTGAAATAAATCCTGATTCCATAGAAGCGTCACGCCTGCTAGCTGCACCTGTCACTTGATTCTCACTGACCTCAGATGACCACCAACAATCGTTCTTCTTTTTCCCCTTTTATTTTTTTTATGTTCAATGGAGCAACCACCCACCATGGCTTGATAATTGACAAGGACCTCATAATGCAATACATATCACAATACATGGATCACAATATGATTTGCGTCATGATCTACTGCAATACTGATTGAAAATGTATAAATAGAACGTATTATACTACCTGCAGCATAACCCGTGGGTAGACTGATAAAATATGCAACTTATTAAATGTTAAAAACTGTTTAATTCAAAAGCCCATTAGCACAATGCACTAGAAGCAATAGAAGATGTCATAACATCATATGAAAATGAATCGGGTAAATGATACATTTCAATACAAGGAGCTAGAGAATCGATACAGTATTGTGCAAAATAATACCACAGTACTCAACTTTATCAATTTTTGTTGCACAGCTTATTTATTTTAATGAAGTCTAGTCTCTGGTGCCAATCAGTCTACTGCTGTTGTTTTTGCCTTGGCTTACTCTGCAGATGCAATTTTTCTCTGGCACGGCAACAATTTTGTGTCCGCTCCGTTTTTGTCAGTGTTCACTCTCTTTCCTCTTCTCGCCTTGCAGTGCCCATTTATTGATGAGTACATCCTGGCTTTGCACAATAAGATAAGGAGCAAATGTGTGGAATTCCCAGAATCGTAAGTCCATCCTGTCCGTCCTCGTCCCCCTCCTCCGCTTCTCGCTTTATTAAAAGAGACAGTGGTGGCGTTTCAGCCAGCTCCAGCATGCAGTTCGTCTTAGGCTGTTGCCACTGCACCATCTCAGCTTTTGTCTTCTCACTGTTTCAGTTTGAATCGCGCATAGACAAGAAGTAATTGCACGGCACAGCATTGAGTGTTTGTGTACTAGTCAGCCACACACAATCAGGAGAAGCCTTTAAAAAACAAATTAGAGCATCAGTAGCCTGGATGCATACTAGTTCCCATGCTGCTCCTGTTCACCATTCCCCTACAAGGTAAAGCATGGAGGTCATTTGGGGTGACGAGCACAGAAGAACCTGAGAGAGAACGAGCGTTGGTAAGGCAGGGAGGGAAGGCAAGTACAAACACATTGTGTGTGAAGGGGCTCTGAGTGGCAGCTGGAGTACGTGTTAGGACAGGATGTCATATTGTTAATGATAAGTGTCTTCTCTTGGTGTGCTCAAGAGACTCAGTGGCCCTGTCAAAAGCTAGTTCATTACAGACACCACCCTCCAAACAAAATATCACATTACCTAATGGAATCATCTCTACACAGTACCAATCAGTGTCACTGAGCATCACGTTGCACAGCGACAGATGGGGTCAGTGAAGGAGCACCTTTTAACATGGGGCTTGTGCATATAATGTTACCCCTGTCATTATGATCAATGGCTAATATCATAATGTATTATGATATTATGGATTTATTCTCCATCTTTTTCGTCTTACTGTTTTGAATATCACTGAATTGCAACAACAAATGATATTCCATCCGTACTGTTTGCTTTCTACTTCATATATCTCAGGGCTTTGTTATGATACATTTTACAGCCACAATGGCCCTTATTCATCAGACTATCATGGAAGAGATTGTAGAATCTATCATATAAATGATCCTAAGACATTTAAAAACCAATGCCTCTTAATTCTAGGCTTTTAGTCCATTTTAATATTATATTTGATTGTATGATAGCTCAATGAATAAGGACAATTGTCGTATCATTTGTTTATAATCATTTCAAAATCCCCCTGTTGCTCTCGACAGCTCATTGGAGTACATCAGTCCTTCAAAGAATCTTTGCTCCATATTTCTTGCATTTAAATGCTTACACATACATTGTGTTCACTGTAAAATATATTCAAAATATGATACAAAAGTAACATACTCTTTTGAGCTACCAGGGACTACTAATCATGTTTTTGTAGGAAGTGAAGCCATAGGGTAATGGGAACTGTTCTTACCGAGGACCGCTCATTCTCATGTCAGTCAAAACACCAGTGAAGTTGATATGTCCACTAATACACACTGAATATGTTAGCACTGCCCCATGATTGCCTTTGCAATAAAGTTATTCGAAACAGCTCACACAGAAAACTGCTGTGAAGCTTAAGGGTTGCACCGTGGGTCCAGCATTCCAATATTTACCTTATTATCTTGTGTGTTTTCCTTCACAAAGCCCTGGTCACCCTACAGTGATCTGGTGGAAGAGTCTCGCCGCCTTCAGTCTTGCTTGTTCCTTGTAAGCTTGTCCGTCTTAAACAGCATACAGAAAATCAGTGTATCACACATTTAATACATGTCATGCGTTAAAGCACTTTGTAGTGAAAAATGATAAAAAGCACAGAGCTAGTATGTGTGTCAGAATGAAGAATGTAGCTGAGGAATATACCTTACATCAGTTTTGTCAGTGATATTTAATTAATTCTTAATTCACTGAGAGCTGTTATATGTGACATTCCCTAAACGTTAAACAAAGAGTGTGCATGTCACATATTGGCATCTTGATTATTATGTAAAAACCTATTTTCCATTTGTATTTACCTCTTGTCTTGGGGTGTTGAAGTGTACTCTGTCTGTAAATACAATATTTCCTACGATATTTGAAAGCAGCATCTGTTTGCAACTGTTGTGCCAGTTGGCACAGTGCACAAAAGGAGATAACAAGGTAAACAATGGACTTTTGAACCCACAGTGCAATCATTTGGCTTCAAAAGACTTTGATTATGCTGCACAAGCTGTTTCGAGCACTTTTATGCCTGGTACGTGTGTTAACCACAAACACCATTTTATTTTGAACTAGCCAAATGACCACAGCAAACAGTTCCATGATTGTTCTGGTCCAAATCAAGCTCTCTGGTCTAATGGCCGTAACATTAAACAACTTTTTGTCACTAAAAGCTCAGTCTTGCTACTTTGAATAAGGCTGGTAACCCACTATCTCCCAACAGTGTATGCTTACGTTTAATCATGAAGCACTAGCATGAGTGATCAGCTGGCAATGTGTGGATGATTTTGGGTGTCTCTGTTCTCATCTTGAGTTGTATTCAGTTTTGTCTTGTGTTTCTTGCAGACCAAATATCAGTGAGGAGCTGAGGACTCTGATCTTGCGGATGCTGGATAAAAACCCAGACACCAGGATCACCATCCCTGAGATCAAGGTAGGGAGCAGTGAAGTGTAAAAGCAGTTAAATTCATGAACATAACATGACAATGTGCAGAGACAAGGGGACTGTCTGTTTTGCAGAGATTGCTAAAAACATACACACACAGGGGCCAAGTTGACTCTGATTTATCAGATATGTTATGTTGCTCCAGAGCAGTATGTATTAAATGATCAGGGAAGATCCCGGGCCAGCAATAGACAGATGACATTCCCCTCTCCTTCAAATGTTTCCATGATACAATCTGATCATGTGTCAGTGAGTCATTTTCTCACCAGAGATTGAGTTTGTCTTTGAGGAAGAGTAGATAATTACGCTGTCGGGCATCATGCATGTCTTTAAACACACGTACACACAGACACACAATCATATGTTTCTCTTCCTCTTCCTTGTTGCTGTAAGTAGTGAAAGAGTTGTAATGTTGCTAAAACTTGTTTGTCAGAGTTAATGAATTTAGTTTAAGATTCCACAGAGTATGATGTGTCTCTAAACAATTTGGGCTGTAAACCTGGGAACTTGAAAAGCAAGCCTCCCACTGGGATGTTTACTCACAAATTGCTCGAGTGACGCTGGATCAGACACGGATTCTGTTAAACCTGTCAACATTGTTCTGTGAAATTTTGGGAGCTCGCGCTGATCATTCTTGAAGAGCACATTCAATGTGGGTTGCCAGGTAGAGAGAGAAGAATTGAGAAGGAGATGATTAAATTCTCAGTCTTATCTTGCTACATAAATGTCACACAAAACACCTACTGGATTGGATATGCATGTCAGAAAACAGGAGATTAATAGGAGAAATGACAGAATGGGAGAATGGTGGGAGGGTTAAACAAGATTAAGTCAAAACTTAATATGTGGCTGGATGGTGACAACATTAAAAAAAAAAGCATCTGTTTTGCGCTCTGTTCCATGAAAAATGGCTGCACTGGACAGAAGTTTTCAAAAGTCTGATAATATATACACAATGATGACACCAATGACACTGACTTATTTTTAATATGAAATAAGCAACTTTTCCACCTCATGGTATGGCTCAACTTGACTCAACTCACCATTTGTGGTTTTCCATCAGGCAAAAGTTGTGGATAGTATTTTTTCGGTATCACCTCAGCTTAGGTTCCAAGCAAGCTGAGCCAATACTAAAAGGTGACATGAAAACACTGCAGACCACTGATTGGTCAGAGAGAAATTGAACAGGTCTGTGTTCAACTGGGAAATACAGATGGGAATTCAGGCCTGTTTCAGTGAGTCACATAATTTGGTAAAGATCCCCAATAAGAGCCAGCTGCTTCAGCTCTCAGACTACTCTTTGTTCGGTGGCTTTTTCAGTTAAAAAAAAACAAAACATAATTAACCATTTTTTGACCTATGAATGGTGTTTCTGCATGCCCGTCACTTAAATTGTTCAGTGGAATCTTGCTACACATAAAAAACTACTAATTAACACAATCAGAAAAAAAACCTCTAAAGCAAAGTTAACTATAGCATTTATGTGTATCTGGGCGCCCTGCTGCCTCACGTGGAGGAGCACACACCGTGTTTCAAGGGTAACACTTTACAATAACAGTACAACAATTAACATTAGTTAACATTAGTTTATTCCATAATGGTTAATTAACTGTTAGTTAATGATTATTATGGCATTTACTAATGTTAATAATATCTACAATAACCCGTAAATAACATATAAATTAATACCTTAGCATGAACAGCATTAGTAAATTATTCACTGACACATTAAGTAACAGTTGACTGACCGTTAACTAATGTTCATTACCTGTTACTTAATGTTTATTACAGCATTAACTAACGTTAATTGTTGTACTCTTATTGTAAAGTGTTACTGTTTCAAGGCGGCAGGGTTCTGGGTTTGAATCTGAGCACAGGACCTTTGCTGCATGTCGTCCCCTCTCTCTCCCCTGCCTTTCCTGTCTTTCTCTACTGTCACTATCAAATAAAGCAGAATTGTCAAAAAACAATCTTTTAAAATAATAGTAATAATAAAATACAGCCTGTATCTCTCGCATACACACATACACACACATGGTCTGCCAAGTGCACGCACGCACACACACACACACACACACACACACACACAAACATACACACTTGTTACTAATGACACATTCTGCTGTAGCACACAGATGGAAGTCACACACACTATTCTTACTAAATTTGGCTCTAAATCTTTATTACTGAACAAGTGAAATGCCATAGGATCTTGCTAACTTGTTGGGTGAAACAGCGGCTCTTCATATATGCGAGTCAGTCCGGCCAGACCGGATGCACAGCAAACCATGAATTCATTTGCATGCAGGAGCTTTGCTGTTCATACCAGAAGCGTATTTCTCAGCACCAGTTATATGCAAATCCTCTCGCTCTCGCTCTCCCTTCCTCCTTCTCTCTCTCTGCCTATGTGCTGTGTGTGTGCGTCTGTGCAATAAATTTGGAATGAGTTGCAGTGTGCCAATTCATTTTGAAAGAGGAAAGGCCAATTGGCAAAGTCCAACATGGGGCCAATAACTGTCATTACAACACGGTCATTTCCTTGTTTACCAGTGACGTCGTGTGGCACTGGTAGCTGTCTAACTTTGATTACTCAAGGATTACTCAGACATTCACAAAAATGAGGCTGGCTCCACTGTGCGGTCGAACCAAAAGCAGGAGGCTCCCAACAGAAATGGGAGACAGG